>CM021107.1:561977528-561991849 GCA_007115665.2 Sequoiadendron giganteum | reverse complement strand
CAACATGTCTACAACTACTATACTCAGTTGGAATTCACTGTTGCATCACGCCATTACAAAAGGGTGAATGAAGCATTCTTGATTTACACAGTGCAAGACCTAGACAATGAGCTACATGTTTGCATCTCATCCATTGCCAGGGCTGCAATATCAGAACGGGTAGATTGGTTTATTTAGTTTTCCACTTTCACTTACTTAAGGGTGTACGGTTATTCATGAGCTCCACTTATGTTACCAAGGTATCCATCAGATGAGGTAGTATGCATGGAATTCTTCAGGCAGATTTGAAATGTTCACACCCGTCTGCGTAACAAAAAGAAGCCATCCTTCAGCTTTCCTTTTGCTTTAGGCATTTACACATGTAGATCATCCGCAGAAGCTAAACTAATGGGTAACGAGTTAGACAGATTTGGTCTCAAGCCTTTCAACGAGAGACAATCATATGATCCCCATGGCTTCTATGCATCTAGACTTGGTCAGAACTATGCTCATATGCCCGCACTTGAGGACTTTTGGGTTAATTGTAGAGACAAGTATGAGGTGCGAAGGCGAAGTCATAGTAGGTTAACCCTTCATCAAATGAAAGATTGCTTATCAGAAGATATTGAAGGGTTGTTAGATGATGATGGGGATGTAATTCTTCCAGTCTATACTAGAAATAAGGTTGAGCAACAACCTCTTCCACAGGTCAACTGGGCTCACAAAGAATGTATCACAGTGGAAGAAAGGACAAGACAAGTGGTAGAGTACAATAAGAATTTCTTGATTCTAAAGAGAAGAGAGTCAATTCCAGTAGTAGAGCCGCCAAAGAAACATTCATCTCTTCCCTCTTCTTCAAGAGTGCAACCAAAGAACAAAGAAAAAGTTCAGTCTCAAGAGGTGACAAAGGGCAGTAGATCAACAAAGAGTGCTAAAAGGAGGTTGGATTATACAGGGATTGCTATACAGGAGCAACCTACAGCTGAAACAAAAGTTCCTCCACCTGAGCCCATACTTCAAGAAGAAGTACAACATGATGAACCTTTGATACAAGAAACTCTACCATCTCCTAGGTCTTTGTCAATTCACATTTATTTGGAAGACGAGGAGATAGAGGCCAATGTTACAATTATTCCTCCCTTGGATGTTAGTAGAAATACCACATCTTGGCTTGAGAGCTCCTTGGGAAGGATGAGAATAAGGCCTTCGTATCAGGTGAATGTTGATGACCTTAGCATATACCAGGAAGCACCCAAGAAGAAGGCCAAGAAACAAATGCATTTTGAGAGGAATCTTGAGGGTGAAATGGTCATGGAGACAACCACGCCTCTTGAAGATAAAATCAAAGATGAGGTGGATGTTGACGATTTTATCATGGTCAAAGAAAACCTTGGTAAAAGTACTCGACATGCTGATATAAGTTTGTTGAAAATGGTAACATAAAACATTCAAGAAAGAGTGCAAAAGGATGGAGAAGACAAGGCAGCCCTCAAGGCTGAAAATCGTCAACTCCGGTTATGTATATCAAATCTTATCCAAGGCACCTCACAAACAACTCAGTTGCTGCCTAAAGTCTTAGAAACACTAGTTGATCAACAATAATTAAGGCAGTTAGTTATTTGTGGAAAACAAACTAATGAGTGGGTTGAAAAGATCATCAACAGAGGAAAATAGGTCCTAACACAAGTCTTCCAGTTAAGATACAAGGCTCATGACTTACGTGAAGGTATCCAAGATTTTGAACAGTTGATAGCTGAGTTCAAGCTCATGCACGGAATCATAATTGCAGATTTAGAGATGGATTTTGGCTCTACAATGGCGAGAGAACATAAAAGACAAATCCTGGAGTGGAAAGAAAGTCATCTTTTCAAGGTGAATACATATGTCAGAATATCCGAGGAGTTTGCAATGTATAAACAAAGAGTTGTTGATACTCTTAGGTTCGTCAAAGAAGTAGTTGCAGTAATTCCTTGTCAGTATTGCCTTGAGGATGGTTCCTACATTGGACTTGACGTAGTCCAAGTTGAGTTTCAAAGGATATTGCATGGCAGCGAGGGTAGTGTTGGGAGAATGATGATGATTTCCATGATGTCAGCAAGGTTTGAGAAAGCAGCCAATGAGAGCGAAGATTTCTTGAAATCAATTACAGATGGCAAAGAAATCTTGGAAAAGCGGCATTTTTCTATTAATAGCATCAACACTCCTACTTCAGATGAAGTTGCTCGCTTTTTAGCAGAAGTGATCGAGCTTTAAATCTGCTTTCTTCTAGAAGCATCTTCCACGCTTTCTTTCTATTCTTATTTCAAATCTTTTCCATTCTTTGAGGATAGAAAGAAAATATTGTAACGTGTTGTCACGAGTTGGCACTTTCCTATTTTATATGCTTTCTTAGGGTTTAGATGTTTTGATCTTTTCTAGATTTAGAAATAAAGCTTGCATGTTGGCAAGTAGTAGTTGTAAAAAGCAAGGAGATTTTAGGGTTTCCTACTCCTCTGCTTAGTTATAAATAAGAGCAGTGTTTGCTCATTTTAGTTTAAACGTGCTTGTGGTAACAGAATCACCGAGCTTACGCCTTCATGTTTGTTATCGTCTAGTGTTGTTCACTTTGTGTAAAGAGCAAGTTTGCATGCCTCTTTAGCTGCAAATACTTGTTTAGTGCATGTGTTGTGTTGATTATAATTAGGTTGATCGTATGTTGCAAGCATGTTGCTACAACTTGCTGTCCCGAAGTTGTAATCCTTGTTCCAGAAACTTGAGTAAATAAAATCTTGAGCGTGCTTTGTTTTCCCCCATATAAATATCTCAAATTTTAGTCTATTTTTTTTTTGTGTTAGAAGTATGAGTAAATAATATCTTGAGCGTGCTTTGTTTGCCTTGAAATAAAAATCTCGTATTTCCATAATGCTTTTATGGTCTCTTTTTCAGCTTGCCTTAAAACATATGTTGAAGAATAGCTTATTTAAGTATCTCTGTCAGAAATCAAACTCGTCCATTTCTAAACTCTCTTGCTCTGCATTTACTTGAGAGGGTAGAAACGTTTTAAGCGTAGGTTAAGTTGTAGCTGTCTAGTTTCATTAAAGGGAAAACCTCAGCCGCAGCATCTAGTGTTCTATAACCTTGTGTTCTCGCAGCTGAACCAAAAAGATAGGCGTAATTAAGTTTAGATTACTTTTATTTATGCAACTCAGCAAAAGAGGGAGCTTCCCCTCCTAATTCGAAGAGCAATTTACTGCACATAGCTGTCCGCTTCCAAAACTCATTCCAGAGGTGCGATTTGAAATGCCAACAGTTTTTTGGTCATGCATAATAGAAATGGAAATATGCGGCCTCTCAATAAGAGCGATAATATGAAGCGAGCTCTTTTATAACATTAGTGTATTAATCCTCCTAAGATCGTGATTGCATATAGTCGTGTGGGAATTGTGTATGATGGTGGAGGCGCATAGGAGTGAATCGAGCCTCTGTTTGACCGTTGTAGCTATCCACGCCAAAACAAAGAACATGTTTCGGAAAAATAATTCATTGAAAAAATAAATATGACAGTGACTTTTTACATCTCCTAATATCCATGATTTTGAATATACAACGGCCTCAAATACTATGGCTCCAACATGCTTTCATTTGAAGGATTCAATGCATTGAATCAACCATGCATCCAAAGGTAACTATTCACTATAATCGATGACCATCCAAATTTGTCTCCAAAGGAGACCCATGAATTTGGACAAATATCACAGGCTAGGGTGGATCTGTCTCGCCACTGAAACTCCCGAACCATCAAGCACGAGAGATCTCCAAGAATTAGAAATAAATAAAGTCCAGATGTACTCGCACTAGCTTGGAGATGGTTCATGGTATGCACACACCAAACATTAAGAACTAAAGATCCCACTTGCGAGCCTGTGAGACTGGCTAAAAACTACCCTCCCAAATGGAGCAATCAGGACAAAGTCGACAGTGATGGACAAGATACAAAACGTCTTTGAGTATATACCGCCCAACCAAGTGATAGATTCCACGTCTACACCAAGTGGCAATTTAACTGTTACTTCCTTAAGTTCCATGTTCTGTAATTAAATCGTGCCTCTACCAAATATGAACCGCCTTTATATCTTCAGCACATTTAAAGTTCCATTGGCTTCTACCAAAAATAATTACGATTCCTTCTCTAAATTGCCACACTGTTTCTGCTTTCAGTCTTATTAATAAATGAATTCTTCCCCTTTTCAGGCTTCGTTGCCTCCTGTAACCTGAATGATCTGTGCTTTGCTAGGCATTACAAAATCGTTCAATGAAATTTTCATCTAGACAAGAGACGCAAACTTCATCTTTTTAAGTGTTACATACACCAAGTGATGGGGTGATGATCTTGGAGCTCCGCAGATAGTGGCATCACTCGATGATCCGATATTGCTCGATGTCTCGCTTGGATGATAAAAAATTGTGCTTGGAGATTGATGCATCTGTTGATATATCACGTGATGAATTCTTCGTGATAAAGTTAATCCAAGCACCAACACATCGATTGCCACTGTTGCGGATTCTCCAGAAACGATATTTCCATAAGTGCATGATAGGATGATTAGCGACCTCGAGTCAGAACCCATGCAATTGATTTGATGTCAGATGATACGAATCAATGGCTCTGAGTTTTGGTTCGATGGAGACGCTTGAAGATTTCGGCCAGAGCCTGGGTTCAGTCAGTTCGCCTATTGAAGCCAAAATCTCAACTCTTAATATTGTTGACCCACTGTCTGAAGCAAATCTGATTAGAATTTTTAGAACCTGGCTCTGATACCATATTGATTTACTAAGTTACTTTCAGATTTTTTCTACAAGAGCAAAACATTTATAATTTCAATGTCTACAATTGTGGATCGAATCTATAATAAATAAAAAATGGGGAGACATGTCCCATGAGAGGACATGTTTCAATGAAGTGGAGGCATGTTCGATCATGGGACGTGTCTCATGAATCTGTGCCTTTTCGTCCAACTAACCACCTGATCACTAATCGTGGTTAGTTTACTTAATAAACATAAATTCTTACTAGGTTCGATTTGAGTTTATCTTGCACAAATAAATAATATCCAATTTGGAAATGAGTTTCGATATGTATATAAATGATGATATAAATATTTATACAATTAATATATACACACACATATGATCATCATTTCTATATCTGATCGAAGCTACCATTTTCAACATTGTTAAAAAGAAAATTAAAATTTCGAATTTGTATTGTGCTTGTTAGTCAAAAATTCTATGTAATGAATAATGCAATGTTGTGAGTTTGGAATTGTCGTTATTGTGAAATCGTTGTTGTTTAAATGTCGTCTGCAACCTTTGGATTTCACTTTCCTCTTCGTTTCCTGTCCGGTATCGTTTCTTTTATTATTTTAGATGTGTGAGTTTGGCTGACAAAGCGTCTGGAAACTTATTTTTATTCTTGAACAAATTGTCTCCGCTTTGATTCGTCCATTGTTATTGCTCAGCTAATTACATTACAAATTTCTCTTTACCAAAGATCTTCCTCTTTTTATTTCGGTTGTATTTTGTGTTCAGACTATTGCATTTAACCAATTTGATTTTCGTTATCTGAGTGATATCGTGTGTTGGGTTGTGCCCAATTTTCTTGTTGCTTATATGCTTTTATTATATATATATATAATTTTGTGAAGATTTATATTATTGTTGTTGGCGAATTGAAAATTGTTTGGGCCTGTGTCTTTATCGAGGGACTAAGTTTCCTACGCCATTGGAGTCCCCAGATGCCCACTCTAAGTCGTTCTTCCTAGAATGGTTGCCAACAACTTATGACTGTTGTGCGCAACCATTCATGAAAGGGTTGCACCCATCCTTGAGCCACCTCTGTGACTTTATTAATCATTTTGTCCTTATATATATATATATATATATATGTGAGTGAGGGGGCTGCATTTTATTTAGCTCTATAGTGTGAAGAGCTCTGTGATAATTACAATAGATTTTTAAATTGAGTTTATATATATATATATATATATATATATATTTATCATTTTTGTTTAAGATAATTATTCATTAAATCTGTTGATTATGGTAATTTCTAGCAATGTGAAAATCTATTTATTTTACTAACAGATACACACACACACACACACATATATATTTGTGTGTGTGTGTGTGTAATTAAATACATATATCTGTAGTTGAGCAATTGTGATTTTTCTATTTCTGACATAACTGAACATAAATTATATTTTTATTAAATTCAGATTTGAATATGATTTTTTTTATTAAACTTTTATTTAAAAAGAATGTGTAAATTTAGATTCAATGATTATGGAAATTAGTTTTAAAAGATTATTGTATTTTGGAAATAGAAATAAAACGAGAAAAAAAAAATTGCTTAGGATTAGTTTCTAAAAATATTAACAAATTCTTTATAATTATTTTAATAGTTTAAGTTAATTTATTTTATTTTCACAATGAATAATGTGAGTTGGAATGAATTTTAATTATAGTACTTTAATCATATTAAATGATTTTAAAATGTTGGAATCGTTATTTTTATGCAATATGTTTATTATGTCAATTTTATACTGTTTGGAAACATGATTTTAATAGGAATAATGTATCATTTAAAATAATTTTTCTTTTGATTGAGAAATTGAGTTGTTGATTTATTTATTTGTGAAGAGCTATTTATTGTACGTCTAGGGACTTTGATTTAATTTGTTTCGTGATTTTGAGGAAACATGTGTTATTTTAGTTCTTGGGTAGATGTTTACTTACCTCTAGAGGCTAGAGGAAGTAGTGTGATTGCACATTTGTTGTTGTACTTTTATATCTATCTTTTTACCTTGAGGATGTGTGTATGGGTGGTACCTCCTTGTTTCATGGGTTTGATACTTCGTGTAGCGACAAGATGGCCATGCCTCATGTGTTTTGCTTTAAAGAATGTCTTTTATGTGTTAGAGGGTTAAGGTACACCCCTTTGCTTGACTTTGGTTTTGGGTAACCATAGGGGAGAGTGACTCTTCATGGGGGAAAATGTACAAGTGGTTGTCCATGGAAGAGTTCCCTTAAATAAGTGATAACCTAATTAAAGTGTCTAGTGGGTTGAGTTAGTTAAACACATATCAAAACTAAAACATGCACCTCACCCCTGTCGTTAGTGCTCTCAAAGGCTAAGGATGGGTGGGAAGACTTGGTTGGCAAGGTCACTGCCTTGTCTCCATGAAAGGTAAGTGGCTTCGCATGAGTCACCCTATGCGGCGGTGCCTTGAGATAGGTTGTCTGATTAACCATAGATGGAGGCAACTCCTAGTGTTAGGCAGTCTGGTTAATCCACATTGATGGAGGAAATTCCTAGTGTTAGGTAGTTTGGTTAATCCATGTGAGGCCATGCGATGACACTCTCCCATTGTGCCCGTTGTTTTCTCTTACTCCTGTTGCCTCTGGAGTATTATTGTTGTTGTTTATATTTTTATGTGGTTTTATGTTGGGTGGTGTTAGTCCTTTATGTTTTTGACCTTGTTGGATGAGGGTCCTCTTGTCATCTCCTAGCATGGGGAGCGTTCCTTTGGGTTCGCATGGTCAATTGGAATGTGCTACACACCCATTGAGTTCCCCACTGACAATCGTGATGTTGCAGAGATGTACCAATTGTAGTGGTTCTCGAGCTTTCCAACTTTGGTGTTATGACCTATATTTCCTTATGATGGAACTCATTATGAACCTTTTCACAATGGATGTATCATACTTGTATTGTTGTACACTTCCCATTATTATAAGGGAAGTAGCTTTGCAATGTAATACTGATTTCTTAATGTGTTGTATCTATGGAAATATGTTCCACGAATGTAATAATGTACTTGGAAGTTGTAATGTAATGATATGTTATTCACGTATTTCCTTATTTAGCTTATTTATGATTGAATGTATGTTATATATTTATGTTGTTTCTTATTCACACTTCTATTGTTTATTTCATTTTGGTTTCATTTAACGATTTTGTGGTTGGGTTTGTTTTTGAGTAGCGCATCATGTTAGCCCATGGGACTAGGTTGATGTTAAATGGTTTATGCCAATGTTGTTTAATTTTTTAATTATGTTTAATGTAATTGATGTATGTTGAAAAAAAAATTGTTTCGTTTATGGTTATTTGTTGTGTCCTATGGGGTTTGCATGGCGGAGCATTACAACTTGGTATCAAAGCCTAGGCTCATACACTGGGCACTCTAGATACATGTGAGCCCATTATCTCGACCTAGGTGTTGTAATTTTGAGTTATGTTTTTCGTTTTGGTGGTCTTGCTTGTCTCTCGAGAATTGTCTTTAGGCATTATTGGTCCAATGGTGCAAAAACTAGTGGAAAAGATATGACCCTCGGTGTAGTGTGCAATGCATCAACATCCTTCCTACTAGGGAATGCATTATGGACATTGGTGTAGTGTGTAAATGTATGTTAATTTAGGGTTAGTTGAGATTTAAAATTTATTTTGAGTCTAATGTTTACCCCTGTTGTGTCCAGGGATGGGTAGGTCAAAATCCGAAAAGAAGAAAGGAAAGGGAGGAAAGACTGCTAAAAAAGGGGTGGTCATCAAAGAAAATCCCATGTCAGTAGCCCCACCTTGCATTCCTGTTGACGAGACGTTTTCCCAGGCCCTTGCTCAGCTCAAGGTGAAAAAGGGGAAGGAGGTCGAAGAGCCAAAGCACACAATTAAAGGGAAGAAGCCGTCCACGATCCAGGATTGGCCATTGGGGTGCAAACCTAACACTCCCCTATTGTCCAAGGAAGAGAAGGAGAGCCTTTGTGCTCAGCCTTCTGCTTCCATGAAAATGGTAGTGGACTTAGATGAGGACCCGAAGGAGTGTCCTCTTTCGGGCAGTGAGTATCTCGATAGTTGTAGGAGGGATGTAGAACCTTCTTTGTTGCTTAGCTGGATTGCTAATTTTATGTTATGATTATCCACCTTGAGAGTCTATGGTGGTTGTTTCACCATGCTTGTTTGGATTGGTTGAAAATTTAGTTGACTCAAATGGTTATGACTTTGTTTACTATTTTTTTTTTATGTTGTTGTATGGAGTTATTTGTGTTTGGAACAATTTTATTAGGTGTCATATGGATTTTATACTATGCCTGTTATGCTAATGATTATTTATTGTCTGATGATGTTGTGAAATAGTTGTGGTTACTTGATGTTATGGGTTTGGGATGACATTTCATTTGATTTTGATGATCATGTCATTATGGATTGATGTTTATGTTAACTTGGACTTATGGAGTTAGGGGCGTGTTTAGATAATTTTGATTATGCGTATCATGTGGCTTATGTTCATACTTGTTATGTTTATGATTAGTTACTGCTTTATTATGTTTTTTATAATCAAATGACTATATACGATGTTTTGGTTATTGTATGAGGTCTTGGTGAGGGGAACATGGTAACATCACTTGTTCACGAGCGCCCTGCTACACCGTGACTTCCTCTCATGGTGCGTTTGCTAATTGATATATATATATTTTGTTCGACACCTTATTTTATGCAGGTTGTAGGTACCGGGTACTGACTCCACCTACACTGTCAGGTCTGAACGTACCCCAAGAACCTAATGGATATGATGTGGAAATATGTGATGACAAAAGGACCCCAACCTATGTTTGATAACCTCGTTTGTTGGTTGTTTATTTTGTCGAGTTGCCATGTTTAGTATCTTCCATTTTTTAGTGTGACTTGTAATGATGTTGTTCATAACTGTGTATATTTATTTGACCTTGCGACTTCCAGGAGTAAGTCGAGACTGGGGGGAGGGTGTAGTGCCTTTCCGCTTGCATCTTTGGGTCGATTGGGTAAGAGTTTATTTGTTTAGGAATTCATTCGTTTTGGTCTGAGTGATCAATTTTGATGGTATTATTAATATTGTTTTATTTCAAGTTATTTATTTCCATGGTTTTAGTAATTTGTGCTAAAGGTTTCGATTATGGCTATTTAGATGTCGTTAAATAATTGCTTCAATTAAATGATGTTCTTTGATGAGGATAGTTAAATAATTAAATTGCATTTGTCGTAAATGTCATTTATTCTTTTAGAAATTAAAATTTGCTAGTTAATATAATTTATGATTATTTAGTTTAAGTAGACATTAATTGTTTTACTAATATTGCATAGTTTAAATTATTTTGGGAATACCATTTAATTTAAATAAATGTAAATTAATTAAAAAAAATATCAGATATTTAAATTAAGACATTTGAAATTAGTATTATGATGATTAATTCTAACATCGAGTAATTAATTTAACATTAAATTTTAATTTTAAATATTGCATGGGTTATATTGTTTATTTATTTATTTGATAATATTTATGGTCTTAAAGTTAATTATATTTTAACAATGAAATTATATTGTTTAGATTTTGGAAGAAATATGTGAGGCCCCACCTATTGTTTAGAATTACTACACTATTTTCACATTTTGATACATATAGAGGTCTAAGTGTTGGTTAAATAAGAATAGTATTAACATTCAATTAGTTTATTCTATGGTAACATCATTATTATTGGTAAGTCATATGTTGGGGGTAAATAATAATATTATTTAGTTAAATTTTAATTAAATGATAATATTATTATTAAATTAAAAAAGAAGAAGAGTTGATTCAATAATACCAATATTATTAGGGTTTCTTAGTCGATTAAAATATAACACTCTTATGATCTAAGGTCCAATAACTAAATAATTGACATATTGTTTTGTTTATCTAATTTGATGGTCATGTTAATAGTGAATGAGGATATTTAGTTTGATCACTATTCTAGTTACTTGATTCTATAAAGGAATCATAAGTTTATCTCTATATATATAATATATAGATCATTGTTAGTAATGAATGTCTAGTGCATGTAATGAATGCAATTATACTTACAATGCCAACTTATTAGATGTCCCTCTATTGGGTGATCGGGTATTAAACAATAATCTTATCATTGCTTAGGTGGAAGAACGATAATAAATTATTATCGAAAGATTCATTATTGATTAATTAAAATAAAATAAAGTGTATATAGTGTAATGCCCCGCCAAGTAACCCTAAAAGAAGTTGTAATTAATGACTTAAGTGAACCATTTTTTAAATTTTTTTTATAAAGTGTAATTAACATACACATTCACTTACTAATCAACAACAACCTCTAAGGCTACAAGGTTGGGATTACTTAAACCCACACATACATCTACATATAATCATAGCATTATATACTTTATGAAATAAGAATCATACAACACAACATATTGAGATAAACATCCAAGATACAATTTCATAATCATTTTAATCAAATAGTTACATCACTCATTCCCATAATGAGGCAATAGTACATAAGTGTTACAATTACAAAATCTCACCTCATAAACATAAGAGGGTTGAAATAATTTATACAAAATGAAATATTACAATGTATGAATTAAACACAAGAACTGTGAGTTGTCCATCTGGATATCTCGCCACCAAGTACAGAAGATAAATGGGGACCCAACGATGTATGGTGCATGTTCCACCCAACCAAGTGGTACCCGAAGGCCCACCCCGCATGCTAGGAAATAGTAACCACATAACATGGACAAACATCTACAACCTCTAACCAAAGGTAGACTCATACTGACACAACCAAACACAAGTACAACTCTCACATCATTGACATAGGTCACATTGCTTCCAGACACAAAATAGATCAAGTATGTTCAAAGAACCATACACATAACATAAATACTAACAGTTGTCCTAGACAGAGTGTCATCGCACAACTCGTAATAAGTTACCCTCAGCGGATCTTCATAGGCTCTGGTGTTCCTGATGACCTCTACCGACCCTCAACCCTTATACTTACTAATGCGGAATCAACTACCTCTCGTACTGACAAGATAGATGAACTTGCCATTTCAGGCCTTCCCACTCACTCCAAGCCTAAACAAGAACTTGCGACTATGAGTGAGGTTAGAACTTATCTTTTTAGTGTGAAGTATTCCCCAAATTTTCATTACAATTTTAATTATCACTTGATTAAACTACTTCCAAAGGTTACCCAAATCTTACCTTTTACGGGCTCTGGCCCCTAATGGAAGCCACTCTTCTATTTGACAACACACAAACAAAACTCATTGCCAAGGGAATCACAAGTGCATACAACCTAGGTATCAAAACCACTTCATCTCTAGGAGGACAAATAATAGAAATCACTCCAACAAATGGAGGCAACAAAGCACATAGTCCACTCCTTCCAAAGGAGGTACAAAACATCCTCGTTCGTGTAAATCGGGTAAATACTGAAAAGACACCATGCACTACCCAAGAGAAAAACAACTAGTTGACATAAAAAAATCAACAACCCTCATCCTCTAATATCTTTTGGAAGACTTACAATTTTGGATTAACAGTTAATTCCATGTCCCAAAACACAACTTGACGAAATAGCTATTAAAGCATTCAAGTCATTAATCAAATATAATATTTGGATTTCCTAAATTCATACTCATCCAATAGGTAACGTTGAAAAAGTCAAAAGCACGATAACTGGATTATCTTAAATAATCATATAATCCTATTTCCTTTTTCTTTATTGGATGTCTAACACAATTAAACTCACTTCCCTTTACAAAATATGGAGAAAATAAAATATTTAAGGCAATCATGAAGAAAATTAGTATTTTTGGATATTCTAAATGCATAGCCCTTACATACTTCATTTACAATAAAATAATTACTTTAGTAGAAAATAAATAAATAAAAGTAATTAATTGCCTCTTCAATATAATCAATTCCTAAATTTACTTTTAAAACAACATAAATCCATGCATGTAAACCCTTTTCATTTTCTAACCAAATCTTACATCTCTATCAATTTTCCATTTAAAAACATGCCATTTTTTTCAATGTATAAAAATATCTTTTTCCATATTTATTTGACCATGCATTCAAATCTAATCTTTTAAAAAAACTCCATTCAAAACTAGATTACATGCAATTTATAAAATAAAATAAATACTGAAAATACTTCCAATAAGACTACTCATGTAATATATTCATCAAATATATATCCATATATTTATTGTATACATTCTTTATAATATCTACTATTTTTTTATAATATCC
Organism: Sequoiadendron giganteum; assembly: GCA_007115665.2. Classification (NCBI taxonomy): domain Eukaryota; kingdom Viridiplantae; phylum Streptophyta; class Pinopsida; order Cupressales; family Cupressaceae; genus Sequoiadendron; species Sequoiadendron giganteum. The sequence goes on along the minus strand of CM021107.1, from coordinate 561,978,737 downwards.
ATTTGACAATTGAAATAAATAAAACCTTATTAATATTTCATAATATATATATATATATATATAAATATACATATATACATTATATATATATTTTACTCTTATATATAAATGTATATACATATATTTAATATATATTTATTATTGATCTTATTTAATACTCATTTTTGAAATTCATTGGAGGCAGGTGGATTTGAAGTTCGTAGTTTGAAAGAAAACATTTAAAAACAATTTAAAAAAAACAAGTTAAATGAGATTGGGGAGGGGTCGGTTGTGGTCGAACCCCCGCCCCAATATTCATACAGGCGATGGCCTCCCCAAGGGGTTGCGTTGTCCCCAAAGGCAGTGCTCCCTCCACTTAGTGGAGGGCACTGCCTTGGAGGTAGCCGCACCTCCTTTGGTGAGGGTGGTGGGGTGTGCATAGCACCCCCACCCAAATACTTTCTCAAACCAATGGTAAACAGTGAATGAAATTCACTCTATTTAAAATTTTGTGATTTCTAAAAACAAAAATGGAAGCGTCGTACGGACGGCAATAATACATTTTAACTCCAAATTTTTATCAAAATAAAAATTATATATATAAATGGATTTACATATTATACAAATAGGAAAATTTTGTCAAAATATCCACCTACAGGTGAAATTGTAAAAATTTTCCAAAGAACTTTTCAAAATATACAGAGGTTTAAAACTAAATCTTTTAATCAATTTTTCCCAAATTCAAAGACAATAAAAGAACAAGAACTAAGAGGAATCTAGGTTACAACCAGAAGCTTTCAAACCCTCTAGATTTCTCCACCCAATTTCTACAGAGATTTTTGGAAATAAATTCATTTTTCTATAGTGATTGAAATTTTCTAAAACAAATCTAAGTGTTGTTTTACCCATAAGTTTGATTTAATAAAGAAACAAACAATTTCCTCAAATAAATTAAATACTACTGAGGTTTTCACAATTTCCTTGAAGAAATTTCATGGGAACAACAAAAGCTTTAAATTTATTTATTTATTTTCTTTCTTCTAATAACAAATTTATTTTCCCAAATATATTTAACAACAAATCTTTCTTCACTACAATTTTAAAAGCATACAAAGAACAATACAAAAAAAACTACAGAAGAAAACCTAAGACGAGAAGAAGCTCCAAGTAATGGAAAATTTGTTGCAGAGCCTCCTCCAAAGCTTCTATAGCTTCTCTTCAACAATCTAG
>CM021107.1:561800445-561977428 GCA_007115665.2 Sequoiadendron giganteum | reverse complement strand
CAGACTTAGTGATGGATTGGATAGAAGGCATGGAGAATCACTTTGAGTGTGATGGAGTGACTGAAGCTCAAAAGGTGAAGGTTGCTAAGTCCAGATTGAGAGGATCAGCCTTGACATGGTGGAAGTTTGTCCAGACTGAGAGGGAAAAAGAAGGCAAACAACTCATATCAACTTGGAAAGGTATGGTTGCTAAGGTGAAAGAAGCCTACATGCCAGATGACTATGAGATCCAATTGCACAAGAAGAGGCAAAGCCTAAGGCAGAAAGAACTAGATGTAAACACATATACTGAAGAATTCCAAAAACTTTGTATGAGGTCAAATGTGACAGAGGATGAGAGCCTCAAAGTGGCAAGGTATCTAAATGGTTTGAAGTGGAATATCCAAGAAGAAATGGCCTTATTAAGCCCCAAGACTGTACACCAATGTTATTAATTGGCTATCAAGATTGAAGAAAGGAATAAGAGGAAGCAAGATTAGTCTTCTAGGGGTAGAGGCAAAAGCAGGGATCAAAGAGATCAAAGAGGACAGCATGGTGGTTACCAAGGAAGAGGTAGTGACCAAAGAAACCAAGGAGAATCAAAAATTACTGAGCATGGAGGTGAAACATCATCAAGAGGAGGATTTAATAGAGGAAGAGGACCTCAAGGAGGTTCAAATAGGGGAAGAGGAGCAGGAAAAATTAACTCTTACTTTGCCACCATGAAGTGTTATCATTGTAACCAACTAGGTCATCCAGCTTATAGGTGCCCAAAGAAAGCATCTTCTTCAAGCAATGAAAAGAGAGTGGTCTATGCACAAGAGGACAATATGAGTTCTAAAACAACTGAGATCAATCACATTGAGTATGAAAATGGAGAAAGTCTGATGTTTAGAAGAGTGTTAATAAGGCAACCGGTCAAAGAAGAACCTAAGCAAAGAAGAGCTCTTTTTAGAGTAAGGTGTAAAATTCTTGGTAAAGTTTGCAAGGTTATAGTAGACTCGGGTTCTACTAATAATATAATCTCAGAGGAGGCAGTAACTAAACTGAAATTGCAAAAGGTACCTCATACCAACCCCTACAAAGTCACATGGCTAAACAAAGGGCAGAGTGTTTTGGTGAATGAACAAGTAACAGTGGAATTTTCAATTGGAGGCTATAGAGACAAGCTGGTTTGTGATGTCTTACCCATGGATGCATGCCATCTGCTGCTTGGCAGGCCATGGCAATATGACAGAGGTGCTATATATCATGGGAAGGAGAACACCATTGAATTCAAGAAGGATGGAAGAACCTTCAAGCTGCAGTCATTGACCGAGGAAGATGAGGGATAGTCCAAGATACAAAATGTTATGTTGTGCAGTGGTAAAGAGTTTCTCAGCAATCTACATCAAAGGAATGAAGGTTATGTGGTTTTAATGCAGACCAAAGAGGATGAAAAGGCTGAAAGGACAGTCTTACCAGAAGCAGTCCAAAGGTTGCTTGAGAAATACAAGAGTATAGTGAGTGATGGAACACCTGCAACTCTACCCCCAAAGAGAGCAATAAGTCATCAAATTGACTTCATACCTAGAGCCTCATTGCCAAACAAAGCAGCATACAAGCTTACACCTGATTAGAACTTAGAGGTGGCTAGGCAAGTGGAAGAATTATTGAATCAAGGTCTAATTCAAAAAAGCATCAGCCCATGTGCAGTCCCGGTGGTTTTGGCAACTAAGAAAGGAGGTAAGTGGAGACTTTGTACTGATTCTAGAGCATTTAATAGGATCACCATTAGGTATAGATTCCCAATAACTAGAATTGAAGACTTAATGGATTGTCTTGGAGGTGCAAAATTCTACACCAAGCTAGATCTTAAGAGTGGGTATCATCAAATCAGAATCAAGGAGGGTGATGAATGGAAGACAACCTTTAAGACAAATGATGGCTTGTATGAGTGGAAAGTGATGCCATTTGGCCTCTCAAATGCCCCTAGCACATTCATGAGACTAATGAACGAGGTGCTTAAGGACTTCACAGGGATTTTTGTGGTAGTCTACTTGGATGACATACTGATTTTCAGTAAGATAGCAGAAGAACATTTGAAACATGTGGAGATGGTTCTCAAAAGGCTGCAAGAAGAACAATTGGCAATTAACCTTGAGAAATGTGAGTTCTTCAAGCAAGAACTTGTGTATTTGGGGTTTGTAGTTTCCCAAGAAACCTTGAAGATGGATCCAAGCAAGGTGGAAGCCATCCTAAACTAGCCTACACCAACCACAGCAACCGAGGTAAGAAGTTTTCATGGTTTAGCCCAATTTTATAGAAAATTCATAAGGAATTTCAGTGGTATATGTGCACCAGTCCTAGATACTATTAAAGGTGGTATAAAAACAAAGTTTAAATGGACTCAAGAGGCTGGTAAAGGATTTGAAAAACTGAAACACGAAGTGGCAACTCAACCAGTTTTGTTATTACCTAGTTTTGACAAGTTATTCATAGTTGAGTGTGATGCAAGTGGAGTAGTAGTAGGTGGAGTACTTAGTCAAGAAGGTAGGCCTATAGCCTTCTTTAGTGAAAATCTCAATGAAGCCAAGCAAAAATATTCTACCTATGATCTTGAATTATATGCCTTAGTGTAGTCCCTTAGGAAGTGGAGGCATTATTTGTTACCCAAGGAGTTTGTGGTCTTCACTGATAACCAGGCACTTAGTTACATCAATACCCAAGAGAAGTTAAGTAATAGGAATTTGAAATGGATGGAATACATCCAAGCTTTCACATTCACTATCAAGCACAAAAAGGGAACAATGAATAAGGTAGCATATGCATTGAGCAGAAGGTTGTTGACAGTCCAAGAAATACAGTTGAAGAGTATTGGATTAGAGAGTTTCAAAGACCTCTATGGTGAAGATGAAGACTTCTCAGAAGCCTACAAGGTATGATCTGATTTTGAAAATCACTTTCATAGTCAATATGCTGAGTATACACTACAAAATGGATTGTTATTTAAGGGTAATCTGTTATGTGTTCCAAGAGGGTCTATGAGGGAAAATTTGATTCAAGAAAAACATAATGGCAGTCTTAGTGGGCATTTTGGTATTAATAAAACTTTAGAGCTTGTTCAAAGGTTCTATTACTGGCCTAAGTTAGCAAAAGATGTTAGGAAATATGTGGAACAGTGTGTTGTGTGCATGAGAGCTAAGGGAGGAGCTAGCAATGCTGGTCTTTATCAACCCCTACCTATTCCTTATAGACCATGGGAGTGTGTGAGCATGGATTTTGTGGTAGGTCTTCCTAAGACCAAAACTGGTTTTGACAGTATTTATGTAGTTGTGGACAGATTTAGCAAGATGAGTCACTTTATCCCTTGCAAGACTACACATGATGCAAGTTACATAGCCCATCTTTTCTTCAGGGAGATAGTAAGGATCCATGGTTTGCCATTAAGTATTGTATCAGACAGGGATGTGAAATTCATGAGCCATTTTTGGAAAACATTATGGAGCAGATTGGGAACAAATTTATCATTTGGATCAGCTTACCATCCTCGGACTGATGGTCAAACAGAGGTGGTTAACAGAGTGTTAGGTAATCTTTTGAGATGCTTGACAAAGGAATATGGACAGACCTGGGATGTGGTGATTTCTCAAGCTGAGTATGCTTACAATGATAGTGTTAATAGAACTACAGGGAAAAGTCCATTTGAAGTTGTGTATGGGATGCACCCAAGAGGTGTTTGTGAACTCAGAGACCTTGGAACAATGGAGAATAGGAGTGGACATGCAGAAGACTTCACTCAGACCATGAAGGAGATTCATGAGCAGGTTAAGAAGACAATCACAGCAGCAACACAAAAATTGAAAGATAAAATTGATGTGTCAAGGAGAGATGTGCAATTTGTAGTAGGTGACTATGTTATGGTCCATCTTAACAAATCAAGGTTGCAGAAGGGAATGTCAACCAAAATGCAGATGAAAAGAGTAGGACCATGTAAGGTGTTAGCCAAATATGGCAAGAATGCATACAAGGTAGAATTACCACCAGATTTGGGCATATCTCCAGTACTTAATGTTGCTGATTTGATCAAGTACAAGGGGACAGTTAGTGATGAAGTTCAGAACAGTTAGGAGATCTTTTAGGATATTAGTAATATACCCCTTCCTACTCAAGAGAAACCTCAGGCAGAGAAGATCTTGGAGTCCAGGGTGAAGAAGGCTACAAGACACAAGGAATACATGGAGCACCTTGTCAAGTGGAGAAAAAAACATGAGTCTGAGGCTACTTGGATTGAGGAAGCTGACTTCAAGAAGCTAGGCATTGATCTATCACTGATCTCACCTCAAGTTCCTTGACTTTTGTGCAGAGAGGGGGAGAATGGTGTAGGAGCACCTAGGAAACAAAGAGGAACACTAGGAGATTTTTTGTGTTTTTTATGTTTTAATGCTTCTTGGTCATGTTGACCATTTCATTTTGAGCTAGTAGAGTTAGAGAAGGTTATAACAAAGGTTATTTAGTGGTTCTTATTTGTATGAGTGAAATTCTCTGCTAGGAATCACTAGAAGTTGGAATAATTGAAAAAAGTCCAAAAATGTTGCAAAAGTGCAATTTTTGCTAAAGTTGGTGGTTATGTCTGACCCATGAATGTGTAACTACCTGTGAGGTTTGTAAAAGAGAGTCTCTCAACCAATTTGTTGGTGGTTGGAGAAGTTGGAGAATGGGAACATCTGCAGTGAACTGAAAATAAAAGAAAACAGTGATTTTTTTTTTTGGAAAAAAGTTTGATTTTTCTGTTCTTGCGTGTGACAGCTGCAAGAACTGAATTAAGTAAAGCTTTTTTTGTGTTGAATAGCATGTAGTGAAACCTTTCAAGACATTTCTTGTGGCATTTTAGTTAGTTTCTCCATCGCTTTTATCTTTTTGTAAATACTGTGTTCTTTTCTAGTTTACTGTTTTCTCTGGTAAAGATCAGAAAAATGGGGTTTTAGCTTGTTTCCTGCCCGTACCAGGAAGTATGGAAGTAGTGGAAACTAAGCTAGAATCCATCCTTGTATATAGTTTAAATATGGAAGTCTTTGTGAGTTATGAAGGCAGGGTTATAATCTTTTCCTAGGCGAGCTTGTGATGCCCGGTTTGGAAAAGGGTGGTTGGAAATCAGACCTAATATTGCAGGGGTGTTGTAACTTCATGAAATAAATGCGTGCAGTGGTTGCAGGGACCTTCACCATGTTGGTCAAGAAGGCAGAGCCTTTGTTTGGTCTTTTGGAGGTTGGAACAAGCTGAACAGTCCAAGAAAGAAGCCAAGGAAACCTTAGTTCTTGCAAGAACAGGGTACACCATATGTATGGGCAGAAAACAGTCCAATACCTTGAAAATCTGTTAGTGTTCCAAATTTGAGCAAGGGTGACAGAAGCAAGTTTGGCCTGCTAAGGTGAAGGAGAGGAGTGATAAGCATTTTTCTTATGTTGGGAGGCCTAATCCTAGTAGCCCTCCTAGAACCCTAACCTAGGGTATGATGGCAGCGATAGAAGAAAGGTGAGTTGAGCTTGGACAAGGACCATTCCTAGATCGTTTTTGAAGTCAAGAAAACCTATGCACACCCCTGCAACGTTGTTAGGAGGATTTAGAGGTTGTCTAGTCTTTAAAGGGATTAAGGGCTAGATGGAGAAAGTGAGGAAAAGCATCAAGAACAGCTTGGTAGCAGCAAACTGAAATTGATAGTACGGCTAGCAAGTGACCAGGGGTGCCTAAATACCTTTAGGACCTATAGGTTGATTGGTGGAGTGAAACACCAAGGGTTTATCTATTGGAGACCCAGAGCATTGAGATTGTGATTATCTCAATCCAATCCTCGCCCTATCAATAAGATGCTGCCTAAACTCAATGATCTATTTTAGCTTATTAATGTGCCTGTCAGATAAATACACCTCAGCTTATTAATGTGCCTATCAGATAAATGTGATGTATTTACTATGTTTAATCCTCACTGCCTGAAATCCAGATTGCGTTATTTGTTTTGCTTCTCTCAATTAGTATTCATGCTACTTTTGGAGTAATTTTTTACCAACCGAGAATGAATCGGGTCCTTTCATGTTTTCTGGGGTGCTGCAACACATATTCAGGGAGCTAATTCATCAATGCCTTGTATGTCTTCCTTTCTAACAACGCCAAATGTCTCTCTGGGTTTGATGATATCAATATCTCTAATCTAAGATGAAGGTCACTATATTTAGGGTATTGTGACAGTAATGGAGGGGGGGGGGGGGGGGGGGGAAGATGGCAGTTGCATTGGTCTTCGTAGTCATGTATTATGAAGATAAAAGCATTAGCTAATCACACAAAGTGGGGGGTAGCTCAGAGTAGGAGGTGAAAGCAAGCATAAATCAAGGAGCGAAATTCATACGCAGGGAGTGGAGAGAAGGGACGGAGTCTCGTGATGTTATGGGGGAAAAGGATGTAGAAATTGAATTTCGGCCTATTTGGAGTGACACTAGCAAAAGCAGTGGAATTTATCTTATGCTTGGCAGTTGCACTTACCTCATGTCTCCTATAAATTTTGATCTGTTTAGAGGTGATGGCATGTGCAATGGCTGGTAGCGCCTATCTCAGCAAACCAGTAATTTAGGTGTGGAAATAAACTCTCTTACTCATTGTTCAAACTTTTTTGCATTTCGATCACCTAAGTGAAACTCGGTATTACTGAAAATAATAAAGTTATGTACTCTGTTGAAGCAAGGATGTATACATATAACAAGAATGAAATAACTTTCAATTGATTGGTTTGCAATGCTACTCCTATATTTATCTCCCACATTAACATGCAACATAAAACCTTCCTTGTATCATTGGATTTTATACACGTCTCTAGAAGGATAGATAAATCAAAGAGGGAAGCTTACAAGCCTAAATTGATTAGAAACTATACTCTACGACATAACTTTCTGAAACTCCATCTTCTGGGATCCAGTAGAAACAAAAGCTTCTAGAGACTCTTCAGAGTAGTAGATAAATCAGATAGGTAATATGTTACAACACATTAATTTATACTTCTAGTTTCCAGCGTGAAATATTTACTTACTTCTAATAAATGGTAGTAAAGAAGAAACTGTTGCTTGCACATTTATACCTGCAACAAAAAGTTCCACGATACAAAATTTGAAAAGTATTTCAAATTCAAGGAGCAAGCTAGCTAATTAACTACTCAAAAATTTATTAAAAAAAAAAGAAGTCTTAATACTGTTATAAAACGTCTTGTAACCTACCTCTATGTGATAGCCTCTCTTGGACTTCGTAAAGTGAAGAAATGTATGACTCGTCCATTGTCAAACCATGCTTGTATACTAATAAGTATTAGGCATTAAACTAGTGAACTAGCTAACCACCAGTCACAATCTATGAGCCACCTATACTATCTTGACGGAGAAGCTTGATGCTAGTCAAAATCTATAAATTGAGTTGGGAGTTTGAGTGATAAGCTTTATTCTTTTGTTGTTAATATAATTCTTGAGACCACATTCTCTGAGGGCATTTTATTGAACAGCTCACTGTCGTGTATATGCTTCCTCATTTAGCATTCATGACTACTTACCTGAGCTATTGCAACTAAATGTGGCAAGATCCTTTATTCGGTATGTGTTGATGAAGGTACATACCCATGTTGTGCAGGCATGGTAGAATTTGTGAGATGCTAGAGTCAACTTGTTCAATCTATCTCTTGGTCTGTTTGGGTTGTTTTACTCTCAGATTAGCATTTTTTACAATAAACATTGTCATTACTTATCTCTAGTATTAGTTTTTTGGGTTACTATTTACTCATGTGGTAACCCTTCACTTAAAGAGCTTGATTTCTTGTTCAGTCTTATTTGAATCTGTAGTTCCTTTGTTGGGTCTTGAGTAGGGAGACATGATCCTTATACTAGATTTCGATTGTTTGGGAACTTGATTTCTTTATCAAGTGGCAACATAATAAATTATTGACTGTAGAAAACAGAGCCTCATCTGGTATTTGGTAATACATTAGTTCAAAACTTTCACACCCGTTGACTGTAGGGACCGTCAAATCAGAAAACTAGGCTAATTAGTTGGCTTTGTTTTAAAATATTTTTATCATATGGTGTTAACTATTGGCTGTAGTGTTTATTCTGCACCACTATCAAATCATTTTCATGGTAATGGTGGGAGTATATTATCATGACTAACAATTGTTTAACTGGTCTTGAACCACACAAATTGGTTGATAGTTATATCTGTGATTCTTTCTTATTCACTTAATGCCTTATGATTCTAACTAAGAACATTGATAAACATTGACCTATATTAGCATTATAACATGAAAATAATTTTTAACATTCTATTCAACAATCTGTTCATGGTTGGATCACTAATACTGCGTTTTAATTTTATTATAAAACAATGTGTACTCATTAAATGAAGGCAGTGATTTTGGTGGTTTTACTTGTGTTAAATCTTCACATAGAAATATTTTAGTTGTGGAATGAAATTTATGTTCATTCGATTATTTATACCACGCCATACTGATAGTTAATACCCTTACCATAAAGTAATGCATTACTGTACAGATTTATATTAATCCTTATGACATATTCATATCACTTATTTTAGTAATGAGTTTAATCTTGTAGCTATCATCAAAGGAGAATAACATTCGTAAATTTTGTTCATACATTAATGACCAGGGAAATTAGTAACATTAATATTTTTAACGCAGTTATTGCATGAAATAAAGTTAAACCATTATAAATGAAACAAAATCACGAAGAAAAATTTCCCGTGGCTTTAACGGGAGAGGCGTTGGAAAATTCCCATTTTGGAGCTCACGTCTACCTCATTCACTTCAACTTTTAAAAGCCTTCTATCTAATCCTCACGTTTAAATAATCCTTCATGAAATAATCCTTCATGAAAAGATAAAGAGAATATATCCCACTCACATCAATGTAAAATTAATTAAATGTATGTATAGGGGTAAAGGGTAAGCATTTTTACCATTCCTTTTTAAAAAGAAAAAGAATATTTTTTTGATTTTTATTTTCAGTTTTTCTTTTAAAGTGAAAGTAATATATATGAATATATTCATATAGGAAATGATTTAATTAATTTTAAAAAGTATTATTATTATTATAATAAATTTAAATTATTTTATAAGAGATATGAAATATATGTGCAAAGAAGATAATTATATATATATAGTTGACAATTAATCAAATAGATTTAACAATAAGTATTAAGTCAAATGTTAGGTTACTTAATATTATCTAAAATATAAATTTGGTTATTAATGTTATCAAAACTTGAGAGTTTAGGGTAATAATCCTCTTGACAATTTGAAGGTTAAAAGAAACGCATTTGTGCATTTTCATGTTACCTAACTATATAATAATTTGTATATTTGAGACATTGATGAATAAAGAACATGATAATATTAAGGTTAGTTACCTTTAATTGTGTAGTATCATTAGTATCATTAATTGTCAAGCTATCAATTTAGTACTCAATGGGATTTAAATAAATACCCACTAAATATTCTCACTATTAATTGTTAAGTTGGCTTATGGAGCATTATATGATTAAGTTGTTCTATAAGTCAATAGTGGCTTAAATATCTCGTGTTTTCCATCATCACCACATCTTATCCTTGCATGTGTGGCCTTACATTAAATTTTCGTATTTCCATCAATGTTATTATTAGCCTTGGACATATTTTTTTTATATATAATTTATGAAATTGTTTTGTTAATCATAAGATATCATTCTTGGCCAGTTGTTATCATAATGATAATTTAAATACCCCTATACCAACTAAGTCTTAAAGTTGAATAGCCAATTTTTCATAAACTTAGATGTGCTCTTAGCAAAAACTCTTATTGCAAAATTATGTTATATCTTATTATAGTATATTATGATTGAAGTTGATGTTGAGCCATATTTTTAACTTAGCGATTGTATTCCTTTGTTATCCAACCATGTGTGAGATGGTTGAAGTCTTGTGTCGAACTACGATGCTTTTGCGAAATATATACGTAGGCAAGGTCGTCTGAGACGAGCCCCGAGGACTAGGTATGGCCCCTAGGATTTGTTCTCTTGTTACTATTCTTTGGAATTACCATTGATATGTATTCTATTGGTTATCTTGTGTTTGGTATTATTTTTGTGATTGTTTTAAAGTTAACTGAACTATCTAAGTTTGCCTCAATGGTGTGGACTCGATGTCTCCCTTTGATCCCCCACCATTGATTGTCTAAGAAGTTTAATTATCAAACTAAAATATTATAGTTTATAATTGGTTGAAAGTTGTACGCTTTCATGTAGTACATGCTTTGGTAGAAAACCTTGAGAGTTTCGCAAGCGTATGTGAACGAAATTTGAAAATTGTTTCTTGTCCTTAACTGTATTTTTTTGTAAAATTTTTAGGCATTACAAAATAGTTAGTTTAGGAAATTTGGGAGAAATGCTTAATCAAAATTAGTAAAAATTGAAATTTAATGCAAATGACTATTTTCCATGTGGAGTGAAATTCAAAAATTGTTAGTAACTTTCTGATTTTTACGCTTTTTGGATTTTATATCCAATCTAGCTGTTTTTCGAAAAAAATGAAGAAAAAGAAAGCAATTTTCTCTGCAATTGGCATTATTGAGTAGTTTTTGGGAAAAAAATTGTGTTCTTAGCATTTCTGTTGAAAATTAATAATAGAAGAATTTAGAATTTTTAGTTGCTCTGGATATTGTTTTCTTCGAAATTGCTTCTGTATGCTGTGGATTTTATAAAATTGGTGGAAGAATGTGGTTGTCTGGAAGCGCTCAACATAGCATTTCCTCTCTGAATTAATTTCAAGCAAATGACTCCAGGTAGCACAATAAATTTAAATATCTATGTTCTTTCCTGTTAAAAAGAAAATTAAAATTTTGAATTTGTATTGTGTTTGTTAGTCAAAAGTTTTGTGTAATGAATAATGCATTGTTGTGAGTTTGGAATTGTTGTTATTGTGAAATCGTTGTTTTTTAAATGTTGTTTGCAACCTTTGGATTTCACTTTCCTCTTTGTTTCCTGTCCGGTATCGTTTCTTTTATTATTTAGATTTGTGAGTTTGGCTGGCAAAGCATTTGAAAACTTATTTTTATTCTTGAACAAATTGTCTCTACTTTGATTCGTACATTGTTATTGCTCAGCCAATTACATTGCAAATTTCTCTTTACCAGAGATCTTCCTCTTTTTATTTTGGTTGTATTTTGCATTCTGGCTATTGTATTTTGCCAATCTGATTTTTGTTATCTGAGTGATATCGTGTGCTCGATTGTGCCAAATTTTCTTGTTGCTTATACGTTTTTATTTTTTATATATATACTTTTGTGAAGATATATATTATTGTTGTTGGCGAATTAAAAATTGTTTGGGCATGTGTCTTTATCGGGTGGCTGAGTTTCCTACACCATTGGCATCCCCACTCCTCTTCCCTGTTGTTAGGTGCCCACTCTAACCCATTTTTCCTAGAATGGTTGCACAACAACTTATGACTATTGTGTACAACCATTCATGGAAGGGTTGCGCCCATCCTTGAGCCAGCCGTGTGACTTTATTAATCGTTGTGTCCTTATATATATGTATGTGAGTGGGGGGGCTGCATTTTATTTAGCTCTACAGTTTGAAGAACCTTGTGATAATTACAATAGATTTTTAAATTGAGTTTTTATATTAATATATATATATTTAAGATAATTATTCATTAAATCTGTTGATTATGGTAATTTTCAGTAGTGTGAAAATCTATTTATCTTACTAATAGACACACACACACACACACACACACACACACACACATATATATATATATATATATATATATATATAGGTGATCCCACAATAGTGGTTTACAATTTTTGGCCAAATTGGACACTAAAATTATTATTTTTAACTATATCTTCCCATTTGGGCACATATAGAGACTAAACCATGAGGAATTTAAAGATTATGCAAACTAGAGTCTCGTCACATTTTGTCTGCAGATTCTAAAAATATTTTTTTCAAAATTTTTGGAATTAGATTGCACTACTTTTCCATCTCCCACGAAAATTGGTTTTTTTTAGAAAACCACATTTTTAAAAAGTGATGCACACCATATAACGCATTATTTTATTTTCCATGAAGGATAAAATTCTAATTCTTTGGAATTTAGATTTGTAACTTTGATATCTAGTGCTTCCACTTGGTTATATAGTTTTTTATTGAATATTTTTTCTTTAATCAAGTTGTGAAGTCAAACCAATTACAATTTAGACATAGTGCGACCGTGTAATGCATTAATTTTTTTATATATATCAAAATTCAGAAAAACTTGTTGGATCAAGGACTTCAATATCTGGCGCAGTCATATTTTTCAAAAAATAATAATTATAATCTGTTATTTTTCCACATGTACAAAACATAGACCTTCATTTTCGATGAAAAACCTATGTTTAATAAAACTAAAAAAACAAATATATAATAAAACCAAAACATATTAAAATTTTATTCGTTGGATAAATCGTTTCGAAGACTACCATAATCATTTGAAATAAATTTTAAATGAATTCATCTGATCCCCCAAAAGGTAAATCAAAAGTGATTTTTTATCACAATTTTGATAGGTGTAAAAAAGACGCATTTATAAGTATGGTTTAAAACTAGCGAGGTTTTATTCAAGGGGGTTTGATGTAAGGTGTTTTGATCAAACCCTCTTTAATTGGAATCTTTAAAATGAAACTTTTAAAAGGCTTAAATCTTTATATTTTCTAAAAATATGTGATTTCAACAAAATTTTGTTCCTCTCAGAAATTGTAAACTAGCTATGTGGGATCACCCATATAAATATGTGTGTGTGTGTATAATTAAATATATATATCTGTAGTTGAGCAATTGTGATTTTTCTATTTCTGACATAACTGAACAAAAATTGTATTTTTATCAAATTTAGATTTGAGTATGATTTTTTTTATCAAACTTTTATTTAGAAAAGAATGTGTAAATTTAGATTCAATGATTATGGAAATTAGTTTTTAAAGATTATTCTATTTTGGAAATAGAAATAAAGCAAGAAAATAAATATTGCTTAGGATTAGTTTCTAAAAATATTCACAAAATCTTTATAATTACTTTAATAGTTTAAGTTATTTTTTTTTTATTTTCACAATACTAGAGTGAAGAGACAGGACGTGTTCCGACAAAATGCTATTGATTCCAAGAGGACTATGATGAGGAGGACGACACTATGATGAGGAGGACGACAGACCCACACCCACCCACCCCTACCGCCCCTACTATCTATAGGCAGAGATAGGTAGTGGTTCGGAACCTGGGGGAGAGTCGCGAACCAACTGAAATGTGCTTGACCTAGGGGCCTATAATTCCCCCCCACCCAGAAGTAGAGTGTGAGTTGGAATGAATTTTAATTACAGTAGTTTAATCATATTAAATGATTTTAAAATGTTGGAATTGTTATTATTATGTAATATGTTTATTATGCCAATTTTATATTGTTTGGAAATATGATTTTAATAGGAATAATGTATCATTTAAAAGAGTTTTTCTTTTGATTGAGAAATTGAGTTGATTTATTCATTTGTAAAGAGCTATTTATTGTATGTCTAGGGACTTTTATTTAATTTGTTTCGTGATTTCGGGGAAACATGTGTTATTTTAGTTCCTGGGTAGATGTTTACTTACCTCTAGAGGTTAGGGGAAATTGTGTGTTAGTGCATTTTTTTGTTGTACTTTTATATCTATCTTTTTACTTTGAGGATGTGTGTATGGATGGTACCTCCTTGTTTCATGGTTTTGATTCATGCCTCATGTGTTTTTCTTTAAAGAATGTATTTTATGTGTTAGAGGGTTGAGGTACACCCCTTTGCTTGAATTTGGTTTTGGGTAACCGTAGGGGAGAGGTACACCCCTTTGCTCTTCATGGGGGTCAATGTACACGTGGTTGTCCATGGAAGAGTTCCCTTAAATAAGTGATAACCTAATTAAATTATCTAGTGGGTTGAGTTAGTTAAACACATATCAAGACTAAAACATGCACCTCACTCCTGTCATTAGTGCTCTCAAAAGCTAAGGATGGGTGGGAAGACTTGGTTGGTAAGGTCACTGCCTTGTCTCCATGAAAGGTAATTGGCTTCGCATGAGTCAGCCTTTGGGGTGGCCCCTTGGGATAGGTTGTCTGGTTAACCATAGATGGAGGTGGCTCTTAATGTTAGATAGTCTGGTTAATCCACATTGATGGAGGTGGCTCCTAGTGTTAGGTAGTTTAGTTGATCCAGGTAAGGCCATGCAATGACACTCTCCCACTGTGCTCATTGTTTTCCATTGCTCTTGTTGCCTTTGAAGTATTATTTTTGTTGTTTATATTTTAATGTATTTTTTTGTTGGGTGGTGTTAGTCATTTATGTTTTTTACCTCTTTGGATGAGGGTCCTTTTGTCATCTCCTAGCACGGGGGTGTTCCTTCGGGTTCATATGGTCGGGTGGAATGTGCTACACACAAATTAGGTTCCCCACTGACGATCGTGATGTTGCGGAGATGTACTAGTTGCAGTGGTTCCTGAGCTTTCCAACTTTGGTGTTAAGACATATATTTCCTTATGATGGAACTCATTATGAACTCTTTTCATAGTGGATGTATCATACTTGTATTGTTGTACACTTCCCATTATTATAAGGGTAGTAGCTTTGTAATGTAATAATGATTTCTTAATGTGTTGTATCTATGGAAATATGTTCCACGAATGTAATAATGAACTTGGAAGTTGTAATGTAATAATATGTTATTCATGTATTTCCTTATCTAGATTATTTATGATTGAATGCATGTTTTATATTTATGTTGTTTCTTATTCACGCTTCTATCGTTTATTTCATTTTGGTTTCATTTAATGATGTTGTGGTTGGGTTTGTTTTCGAGTAGCACACCATGTTACCCCATGGGACTAGGTTGATGTTATATGGTTTATGTCAATATTATTTAATTATTTAATTATGTTTAATATAATTGATGTATCTTCAAAAAAAATAAAAATTATTTATGGTTAGTTGTTGTGTCCTATGGGGTTTGTGTGGCGGGGTGTTACACACGTCCACTCAAATTGGGTGTGGTATGATCAGGTCCATAGCATAGTTGATGGAAATTACTACATATATGTGATGTTGACACTTATGGAGTGGTACTAGGACCAACTCCATAGAATGCTCCTCCATCATCACGATCTCTAGGCTCCCTAGCCACTATTGTAGAAGCATGTTGATCAAGGTCTTTTGTGAGCGTACTGAGGGATCCTAATGTGGATATCACTACACGTTAATGCATAGGTGCAGTAATGGAAAGACCAAGAGGAGCAACAAGGGGTTGCACATGCACATGGCATTGGGGATCAACCCTTTCCCCTAACCTCTGTTGTGGCATGCTGCCACCAACACCCTGAAATGATTTAAAATCAAAATAATTTGGATTTTTCCCCAAAAGAAACTCTACTTATGGTTTCCTCAAAAATATAATGGGACCTCCAGATTAGCATGTGGTGGATTGTCAAATATCATCCACCATTGATCCCAAAAATTTTGCAGTCATCTGTGGTTGTATACACCACCTCATGGATATTCTATCTTTAGTAGCATGAATGGGCTGGTGAGTATTAGGGTCGATAAAATAAGGTGCATTATGAGATTTTTTAATTTTTATGTCTAAAATTTGTTTATATGAGAGACCATCTACATAAAATCATCTCATCTCCTCTCTATTTTGTCCATGCCTATCTAAGTCAAAATCAATAGACCTAATGGCATCGACAACATTTTGCATCGTAGATACAAAATGTCTCACATGTGGTGCAATCAATGCTTCATTTTTCATACCATTGATTTGGTTTTGAATGGATGTCTAATTTTCATTGATATGTGCTCACAAGCAAGCCTCATATGATCCAACAGGTGGTGGAGGGGGAGGCGGAGAGGGTGGAGGTGGTAGATTAATGATATCATCAATGTCAAATTGATCCATGATATCTATATAAGTGTTCACCTACATTAAATTATACAAAATTAACATACAAACTTACAAAATTACAATAAATAGTTAAATTTTAAATGTACATGCAAATCTGTTTAAATATGTTGTGCATATAAATACTTACACATACATACATTGATTTAACTTGAGCATGTGCATACAAATTTCAAAATTTAAGATGTACATACATTTAAAATAAAAATATGATGCATAATGCATGCATACATCATTCAACTAAACTATGTGTACATATAAATTTCAAAATTTAAGATCTAGAACTATGTAATTTTAATACATGTACATACTAAAAAATAAACTTGAAACATTCACAAAAAGATCATTTATGTCTAACGCATATAAATTACATTTTTCCAACAAGATAAATCATGATAGTAGATAGTCATAAAATGTACTAGTATAAATTCATCATTATAAGTTTTTATATTCATAAATTAAACTCTAAAAAATATCCATCCAATCGAATTCATAAATTCATCACTAAAAATATCCATCCAACCAAATTCATAAATTCATCACTAAAACTATCCATCCGACCAAATTCACAAATTCATCACAAAAAACATCCATTGAATCAAATTCATAAATTCATACTATAAGATCATTGTCTTAATTTATAAAGTGTTGTGACTCTCTATTGTATCTCTTCATTTCTTTGTGTTTTCCTTTTCATAATCAGACTTTCTCCTCTCCTCTAGCCATCGTTGATGCTCATCTAAGACCCCATCCATAGCCCTAACGACATCAATTTTTTTTTGCATCCTAGATACAAAACACCTCAAAGGTGGTGCGATGCATTCTTCAATTTGAATAATGTTGATTTGATCCTGAGTGGTTCTAACATTGGAATTGATTTGTGCTTGCAAGCAAGCACCATTAGTTTTAGGTGGTGGATTACGAATATTATTGAATTGATCCATGATTTTTAAGATATAAGTGAGCCTGCATTAGATTTGTAATTTAAAAATGTAAGATACATGTTTAGGAAATACCCTTAAATTATTCAATATAAATGGCCTAATTGAATACAAATGATAAAATGTGTAAGCCTCATTTATGTCTAAGGCATGTTACTTGAATGAAAAAGAAATTAACTATTAATATCTAAGATGGCTTAAGGGGATATATGTATTAATATAGGATGGCTTAAGGGGATCTATGTATACAAAATGGAATGGCTTAAGGGAATAAAATTTGGTGAAGTTGCCCAAGGAAACCAAATTTCATTAAGGTCTTAGGACAAAATGAATGCTTTAGGGTTTACAGTTTACAGTTTAGATTTTAAGGTTTAGGATTTAGGCTAATAGGATGGCTTAAGGGGATCTATGTAGTGAGGTTCTAGGACAGAATGGCATGGCTTAAGTGAATAAAATTTGGTGAAGTTTCCCAAGGCAACCAAATTTCATTAAGGTCCTAGGACAAAATGATGGCTTTAGGGTTTAGGGTTTAGAGTTTAGAGTTTAGAGTTTAGGGTTCAGGGTAATAGGATGGCTCAAGGGGATATATGTAGTAAGGTCCTAGGAAAAAAAAAAATGGCTTAAGGGAATAAAATTTGGTGGAGTTTC
Source organism: Sequoiadendron giganteum (assembly GCA_007115665.2). NCBI lineage: Eukaryota > Viridiplantae > Streptophyta > Pinopsida > Cupressales > Cupressaceae > Sequoiadendron > Sequoiadendron giganteum. The sequence goes on along the minus strand of CM021107.1, from coordinate 561,959,838 downwards.
CCAAGGCAACCGAATTTTATTTTAAGGTCCTAGGACAAAATGAATGCTTTAGGGTTTAGAGTTTAGAGTTTAGATTTTATGGTTTAGGGGGATCTATGTAGTAAGGTCCTAGGATAAAATTAAATGGCTTAAATGAATAAAATTTGGTGAATTTTCCCAAGGAAACCAAATTTTATTAAGGTCCTAGGACAAAATGATGGCTTTAGGATTTAGGGTTTAGAGTTTAGAGTTTAGGTTTTAGGGTAATAGGATGGCTTAAGGGGATCTATGTAGTAAGGTCCTAGGAAAAAATTGTCATGGCTCAAGGGAATACAATTTGGTGGAGTTTCCCGAGGAAACCAAATTTCATTTTAAGGTCCTAGGAAAAAATGAATGCTTTAGAGTTTAGGGTTTAAAGTTTAGAGTTTATGGTTTATGGTTTAGGGTTTAGGGTTTAGGGTGAAGTTTGGGTGGCCCTTGGAATAATGCAATTGTAAGTTAGTAAACAACATTTTCTTGTGGAACATTTGATTAATATAGCTCTTGTTTTTATTGACCAACCTCTCATGAAATATCATTCATATTATAATCTTGCACGATCTTATTATTGTTAAATTTGGTTGCCTTGGGCAACTACACCAAATTTTGAGAGCTTCTTTGACCCCCTTAAGAAATGTCATATTAGGACCCCTTAAGAAATCGGTTTAGGGTTTAGGGTAATATGATGACAAGTAAGCGGGTTAATATTTTTGATTCATCACATATGAAAGAACATTAGTTTATGAATATTTTTGATTTTATGACTAGACTAGCTATTTCCTTAGATTACTTCTATGATGGAGGTATTTTCCCATATAATTATTGACCAAGGTTTATAATGCTCTAGCTAGACTCCTTGCAAACATGGGTTTGATCCTAGGCTTCACACATATGTTTACTCATTGAAGATCCATAAGAATAGAATATATATCAGTATCATATAAGTATATAAGTGATCATAAAATAATGTTGAGTCTCTACTCTTCTAGTGAGGAAATTTAACTATCTACTCAATTTTTAACAATCGTGGTTTAAATTGTAACATATTATGGCATAGTATCATGTTTTAAGATAGTATGAATCATAATAGATGCATAAATCCCATATTATTAACTCAATTAAGCATAATCCATAATAGAAACACATAATTTATATCAATTCTAACAATCCACTAGTCCCACAAGTAAAGTTTAACATATTATTTTCTAATCTAATTATATCTATGTTCATAGTGTTTAATTGATTGTTTCTCTTGACACATCTCTCTAACTTAACGAATACACATTAAAATGTATAATATTTATCAAATCAGGTATTTCATTGTCAATATCAAGGACCCTAATTTACTATGTATCAACCTAAATCTATTGAATTATTTCTTCATTAAGCATGCCTACATACTTGTCTCCATACAATGCAAATGAAATTTAAAACATTTAAGCAATGCAAATAAATTTAAATTCCATTATCAAATATTCTTGAGCTTGAAATCATTGTTTTCAAATGTAACATTTTTTGTTTGATTTCAATTTAGAGTTTTCAAATGCAATTTTTTTTGTTTAAATTCAATTTAGGGTTTCAAGAAGCAATTAATTTTTTCATTGCAATATTTTTTGTTTCATTTCAATTTAGGGTTTTCAAATGCATTTTTTGTTTGATTTAGGTTTAAAAAAATCGTGGTTTTGAAATACCAATTTTTTTTATTTCGCTTCAATTTAGGGTTTTCAAATGCAATTTTTTGTTTCCTTCAATTTAGGGTTTTCAAATGCAATTTTTTTGTTTCCTTTAAATTTAGGGTTTTCAAATGCAATTTTTTTATTTCATTGAACAATTTAGGTTTCAAAAGCTAATTTTTTTTCTTACGATACGATTTAAGGTTGATTTTATCATTTTTATTCAATATCTTGAGGGTTTCATTTCATTTCTTCTTCTTCTTCTTCTACAAATCAACATTTTTTGAACTATTACAAATTAACAAAAATACAGAAAAAACTAAATAAATTGAAAAAAATATACAAAAATCTATCATTGTGTGAAAAATTAAAAAAAAAACACGAAAAAAAGAAAAACAAATGGGGGTGGAGGCTTGCCTGGAGGTCCTTGTCTACTTTGCAAAATCGGGATCTCGTGTGTGTGCGTTGAAGAAATGACCAAGTTTCGTTTATTTTTAAAACTAAATACCACTTAAAAATGGGATCCCGTTTTGTAAAGATCAAGATACCATTTCTTGAATGTCGGTTTGAGACCCATTAATAAACGGGAACCCATTTTTAAGCCGATTTTGTTTTTTTGCCTAAGACAAAAACCTCCACGTTTCATGGAATCATCTTCTTGCTCTTACCCAGTGGCTAATTCAAGTAGACAACAAGAATGATAATAAATAATGCAAGGTTATTGTCTTCTATAGGTCGATTTACTTTGGTCAGCTTCACATTTGACCATTTCACATATTTCATAATGCTTCACAATCTGGAATTCATATTGCAGTTTAGACTTTCATTTGGTTTCCACTACCCACAAGTTGGCGCCACATTATGCAGTTCACGCCCTTTCATATTGGTCGGTGTTTGCTATTGACTAATTCAAAGCCTCATATGTTGGAGTATTCATTTGCCTTATTTTACTGACTTAGTCTTTGCAAACTATTTAACACATTGGTTTAACATTGATACTATGTGCTATATACAATGTTGTTGAAATTTCACTTTAACTAAACATTAAATACTTTAAGCATCTCTTATGCTTATGCACTACTTTAAGTGCTATTCCCATAATCTATATGTTGTACACATTACTTATATTTTGCTATGTTTAATATGTTATGCTCTCATTAGATAATTCATCTCTTTAGAAATCATTATCATATATATATATAATATAACATATATATTATACATAATGTATTAACATTTATATGTGTGTATATATATCAATTTACAAGTTTATAGAGTTGTACTATTCGATATACGAATACACATATGTATTCTTATATTTCATATATTAATGCATGTGTATATATACATATATATATGTAGGTATATATATTAATATATTAGTATGGATGTTTCCATTACATCAATACATACACATATGTTAATATATATATGTATATACTCATATATTATATATATCATGCCTTGGTATTTTAAACACATATTTACAAAGTCATATCAATTAACATATATACATGGAATACATATATAGATATATGTATATATATGTCACCTTGTCTGTTCGATATTCCCATGCATATGAGTAATTTGTCCATGAACATGCATAGATATGTCTATCTATGTATACTCATGTGCATATTTACTCATGTGTATGAGTTTATTGTTGATACACACATATATTCATATATATACATTTTATGTATATATCTCATCGATTAAATAGAAACACATAAATAAGAACTCACACATCACAAAGATAATCGACACTATAAACCCCTAAAAAAGAATGTTCAAAACTAAAACCACAAGAAAGACTAAAGGTAACTTACTGTTTCCCAAACTATTATCCCGACTTGACCAATCTAGAACTGTGTGTTTTGTAATGCCCCGCCAAGTAACCTTAAAGGAAGTTGCAATTAACATCATAAGCGAACCAATTTTTTTTTTATAAAGTGCATTTAACATACACATTCACTTACTAATTAACAACAACCTCTAAGGCTACAAGGTTAGGATTACTTAAACCCACACATACATATTACATATAACCATAGCATTATGAACTTTATGATATAAACATCATACATCATAAGAATACCACATAACCTAATAAGATAATCAACCAAAATACAATCTCATAATCATTATCTTAATCCAATAGTTACATCACTCATTCCCAGAATGAGGCAATAGTACTCAAGGTTATAATTACAAAATTACACCTCATAAACATAAGAGGGATAAAATAACTTATACAAGTTAAAATATTACAATACAAGGAATTACAACAAGAACTGCGAGCTGTCCATATGGATGTCTCGCCACCAAGTACTGAAGATCGATGGGGATCGAATGGTTTTGGTGCATGTTCCACCCTACCAATGTGGTACCCGAAGGCCCACCCCCCATGATAGGAGATAGTAACAAAGTAACATGGACAAAGATTCTACTACCTCTAACCAAAGGCAAACTCAAACTGACTCAAACTGACATAACCAAATAAATGTCATCAATAAGTACAAATCCAGTTCAACTCAAGTACAACACAAGTACAAATCAAACATCACTGACATAGGTCACATTGCTTCCAGACATAAAGTAGATCAAGTATGTTCATAGAACCATACACATAAAACAATTAACAACAGTTGTCTTAGATAGAGTGTCATCACAAGGTTTGTCATGAGATCTCCTCTGGGCATTCTTCTTAGGCTCCGGCACAAGTAATCCTAGTGGCCTCAACCGAATCCTGACACTCATACTCACTCATGCGGAATCAACTACCTCTCGCAAGGACAAGATAGTTGATCTTGCCATTCCAGGCCTTCTCACTCATCCCAAGTCTAAACAAGCCCTTGTGTCTATGAGTGAGGATTAAATTATCTTGATTAGTGTGAACTGCATCCTAATCATCTAAGTACATTAATTTAGTTATCACTTGATTAACTCACTTCTGAAGGTTACCCGGTTTACCACTTTGGGCTCCGACCCCTATCAAAAGCCACTCTTCTATTCGACAACACACACCCAAACAATCCACCAAGGGAAAACACGAGTGCATATCAACTAGGCATCATAATCCACTCCAACACAAGGAGGATACAAATAATAGAAACTCACTCCAACCATCTTGGAGGCAACAATCACATAGTCCACTCCTTTCATAGGAGGCAATAAAATGAAACCACATAACAAGGTCACTCCATAGAAGGAGACACGGATCCCATAATTCGCTCATAAACCAAGGAGGTGCAAACATCCCCGTTCGTGAAAATCGGGTAAAATTGAAAAGACGCCATGCACTACCCAAGGGAAAACAACTGGATGGCATAAAGATTCAACAACCCTTATCCTCTAAGTTCTTCTGGAAGACTTATAATTTAGGACTAATACTAAATCCCAAAACCAACAATGCAACTTGACGACATAACAACAAAAGCATTCAAGTCATTAATCAAATCTAATATTTGGATTTCCTAAATCCATATTCATTCAATAGGTAGTGTTGACAAAATCAAAAAACACGATAACTAGATCATTTAAAATAATCATAACCCCTATTTCCCTTTTCATTATTGAAAATCTAGAACAATTAAACTTACTTCCCTTTACTGAATACAAGGAATTAAATCCTTTAAGATAAGCATGAGGGAGATACTAATTTTGGATATACTAAATCCATATCTCTTTCATAATCCAATCACAATGATTCAATTAATCTAAATAGAAATTAATAAATAACATAATTGATTGCCTCATCAATAAAACAACTTCTTAATTTACTTTTAAATCGACACAAATCCATGCAAGTAAACTCTTTCCATTTCCTAACCAAATCTTACATCTCATTCAATTTTCTATTTAAAACATTCAATCACTTTAATATAATAACATATTGTTTCTCTATCCATTTTCCATATACACTAATCAATCCATTTTAAATCTCTATTCAATAATATATTGCATGCATCTCATTAAAATAAAATACGATAATGAATTTTACACTTAATATATATATATATATATATGCTCCATATTATATAGACACCAAATATATATATTAATAAATTTAATTACATATATTCTTTAATATTCCATTCACAATGACTAGATTACTCTATGGAACTAAATAAAACATAATAACTATTTATCTTTTTCAATATAGTTAGTTCCTAAATTTACTTCTAATGCAACCTAACACTATTGCAAACAATCTTTTCAATTTTCTATCCGGAGTCTATGTCTCTTCAACTATCCATTTAAAAACATGCAATTTCATCAATGTATAAAAATATCTTTTGGCTTATCTATTTGACCACACATTCATATTGTTTCTAATTAAATCTCATTAATTAAAACAAACATTTAAATATAAATATTTCTATAATTCTTCAATATATTTAAATATCTTTTTCCTTATCAATTTTGACCATACATTCAAAACTTATCATTTAAATTCTTCATGCAAAGCTAAATTACACGCACTTAAATAAAACAAGGTAAATACTGATTGAAAATACTCATGGATATATATATACATCTCAATATATTTTCTTCAATCATATTAACAAAATAAATATTTCCTTTTAAATCAAGTAATTACTTCTATTAAAAAAATATCTTTCTCTATACATTTTCTACACATACTAATCATTTATTTTAGAACACTAATAATACCCAATTTGCAAACAACAGAATAAAATAAGATAAAATATTATTTATTCTCTCAAATGGATATATACCTTCAATATATATATATACTAAATATAAATTAATATATTTAAATATATTTAATCATTAACATATCTTCTATTCTTTACAGAATATCAAATTGTTTAATTCAAAATAAAATATCCCTTATCATTAATTTTCCAAAATATATATATTTTTTCAATTAAATCAAATTAATAATTGGACCTTTTACACATGAATTTAAATTCCACAATTAAATTTTAAATTATGCATTCTGTAAATCAATATTTAACTCCTTCAATTAAACTTTACATGCCATTTTAAAATAAACAATAATTTCCCCATACGTTTATAATTTTAATTTCACTAATCTAATATACAAATTTTATTTAAAATAATATAAATAAATATAATACTTTAGTATTATAAATTATAATATAAAATATTATTAAATAATATTTTAATATTATAATAACAATACATAAAATATTAATATTTATAAATATCAATTTATTATTATTTTATTTTCAAAGCAGCCATGAGAAAATAACTTAATAGCAGTCTCATGTTTCAAGCATCACTCAAAAACTACGATCTGGGTATTTGCAATTTTTTGACAAGGATAAGCAAATTTCAAAATGCAAAAACCCTTTAAATTTCTTGACAACCTAGTTTGTGTAAGTGATGTTATAGGCGACGCAACCAAACCATTTTACCATGAAAAATATAACTATACTGTAGATTTTAAAATCCGTTTTTTAATAATAAACAGAAAGATTTCATTTTCTAAAAACATTCTAAATGCATTGTTCAATCTCTATGTTTGATTTCAATAACAACAAAATCAATTTCCCCAATAATTTAAATTCAACTAAGGTTTTCACAATTTTCACTCAAAAATTTTCACAAGCAAAAGCTGTAAATTTGTTTAATTCTTTTCTTCTAATATCAAATTTATTTTCTAAAATAGATTTAACAAACAAATCTTTAATCATTACTATTTTAAAGAAAACAATCAAGAACAATAAAACACAAAGAGGAAAACCTGGTACAAGAAGCTACAGGAAGAGATGAATTTCTGATGCAAGCCTCCTCCAAAGATTTCCTGAATTTTCTTCAATCCTCCAATGAATCCAATCCAAAATCCAACAAATGCAAACAATCTTTCCTTCAATCAATTCTACAATCAAACTTTCTTCAAACCCTTGTGCAAATTTTCCAAAATTTCTTCACTGCTGTAAAAATGTATTTTTTTCTAAAAACTTTCTGCCCTAAAATTAAAACATGTATTCTTTATAAATCACAAATACCTAATACAACCCTAATTCACATTACATGCAAATTAGATATTTCAATTTCAATTTTTACAACCCTGATTCATATTACATGCAAATTAGATATTTCAATTTCAATTTCAATTTTCGAAAACCCACTTTCAATTTTAAATGCAATTTGAAATAATAAATTAATTTCCAAAGTTGCAACTAATTTCTCAAATAAACATGTAATTACAATTTCCAATTTAATTCCCACACGTCTAAATTAAATTCCAAAATTAATTTCAATTCTTTTATTTCTTTTCATTCTCTTGCATCACGTTTAATTAATTAATTTAATTATTTAATAACTAAATTCAACCCCTTGGATTAAATTTAATTAATTAAATATAATTAATTAATTTAAATATAAATTTTTATCCACATTGTATTATTTAAATTAAATAACCATCAACATGATTTAAATGCAATTATTCCAAATATCTATTTCCCAAATCAAGAATTTTTCATAATTAAATAACATCAAAGCAAGACAGACAATGACTCGACACACACAATTGATGACACACTAAGGCTAGGGTGTAAACTTGACACATGTTACCTAGCTACTATCTCCCATTCAACTTAACCGTTGGATTGACACGCTCAAACCTGTGAAACCAGGTGGAGTCGATGTCATGTACCTGCAATCCTGCAACCGAGTAAACAACATCATACAATATATCTAGCATATAATAGACACCGTGAAGAAGGAATTACGGATTCACAGGGTGCTTGCAAGCGTGATGCGAACTCGTCCTCTTCACCCATACACTCATCAAAACTGACACTTCCATCATAATTCCAATAATCTCATAATAATATCTCATGTTAACTCTACAACATCATTAATCCATAATGAATGTGAAACAATAATCAGATAACTACATCCCACAATAATAGTTGTCGCTCAATAGTAATGATCAAAACATCATAACAAAATGTATCCAGTATCAAAGTAACTGCAACCAAACATAGCATAAAGCAACTTGAACAAGTATCAAAACGGAGGGGTATTACATGTGTTAAAGCTTAGTTTATGTCTTTATCAAAGGTTACTGGACCAATTTCTTGTCTTTGAGTGATACTTCCCCTCTCTTCAGGAGGCTTGATTCAATTCCTGCATCCAAATCTACACTTTGCAATAGTAGTTAGCCGAAAACAATACATTCATTTACATCATATATTCCACAATCAGATTCATTTCATAACATCAAATTAAATCAACATTTATTCATCTTATTTCCAAAATAGATAAAGCATAAATACACTCATTTAAAGCATTTTCACCCAACTAGTTAAAAGTAAATAAGTAGTAACACAATGAGGTGTAACATATCCCCCCCTTGTGAATCATCATCCCTGATGATTTTAAGTAGAAAAAATAGATATAAAATAAATAACATAAAACACATCATAATTGTTTTTCAAGAACTCTCGAAAGCATGTAAGACATGAGGAAAATTTTGCTTAATTTCAGCATAGTCTTCCCAATTGGCAGAATCTTCTGGATACCGGTCCCACTAGACTTTGCATGGAAGAACCTCTCTGTTATGCAAGCGAAGCTTATATCCTCCAAGCACTTTGAGAGGCTCCATTGTTACCACTCCTAGGTCCTGTACCTATAAAGAATTCCAATCAATAACATGGTTATCCCATGGTATATACTTTTTAAGGTACGAGACATGAAATACATTGTGCATCCTGGCAAGAGCTGGTAGCAACACAATTCGATACACAATTGGGTTTATTTCCTCAAGAACCTCGAAAGGACCCATGTAGCGCAAAGCTAGTTTGGATGAATTTCTAAAAATTATGGAACTCTTATGAGGTTTAACCCTCAACAACACCTTTTCCCCTACTGCAAAATTTTTGGGTAGTTGCTTAGAATCTACATAGATTTTTTTCCTATCATTGGATTCTACTAGCCTTTGCTCAATAATTCCTACTTTCTCCTCCATTTATGATAACATGTCTAGCCCAAGAATTATCCGATCCGCTAGCTTATCCCAACTCATAGAAGTTCAACATTTTCTGACATACAATGCTTCGAATGGAGCCATCTTGATTGTAGAATGATAAGAATTGTTGTATGCAAACTCAGCCAATGGAAGGTAATCCTCCTACTTGTATTGATGATCTATGTAATACATCCTTAGTAGATCTTCAAGAAATTTGTTAACTCTTTCCATTTGTCCATTTGTTTCTAGATGATAAGCTAAAATTATGTTCAACTTAGCTCCAAGTGAGGAGAAGAAGGTTTGCCAAAACCTAGATGTCACACAAGCATCCCTATTTGAAATGATTTTCTTAGGAATATTATGCAATCTAAACACCTCTGGAATAAAATTTTGAGCTATGAAAGGATCTCCATCAGTTAAACTCCTCAGAATAAAATGCACTACCTTAGTTAACTTATCCACCACCACTAGAATGGAATTGTGTGTATTCTTTGACATAGGTAGACCTTGCACGAAGTCTATTCTAATGACTTTCCACTTGCTTTCGGGAATACCATTTGGATACAAAAGACCTAGAGGGTGATGATGTTATGCTTTTACTATTTGATATTCCAAACAACTTCCAACATCCCCCTTCATACCCTTCCAAAAATATAATGGCTTCACATCTGCTAACATCTTCGTCACACTAGGATGTCCAAAGTATGGTACATTGTGAACTTCTTTCCACACTAGGTTCCTTAACTCCTCTGAATTAGGCACATATAATCTCCCTTTAAACCTTAGTAATCCATTTGGTTCAAAGTGAAAACCTTCATGTCTTGAATCTTGTGGATTATCTGTGAGTGCTTTCTTAACTTGGTTGTAGAATTAGTCACCCATTTATTCTTACAACACTTGTCCCTTAAAGTTGGTTTGAATTGTTACCATAGAGGCGATATGCCTTCTTTGACTTAGGGCATCAACAAATCAATTATCTTTTCCTTTAATGTAGTTGATGTTGAAGTCATAATCTGATATCAACTCCGACCACCTCCTTTGTCGTGCATTCATATTAGATTGAGTAAATAAATACTTCAAATCATGATAATTAGTCTTCAACTCAAAAGGATTTCTCATCGAATAGCGTCTCCACATATGCAATACATGTACAACTGTCGCTAACTCCAAATCATGCGATAAATAATTTTGTTCATATGGCTTCAGATTCCTAGATTCATAAGTTATGACTTGTCCTTCTTGCTTCAAAACTCCTCCTAATCCTTCACCTGATGCGTGTGTTATGACAGTAAAGTTGCCTTCTGGATCAGGTACCTTCAATATTGGTGTGGTAGTCAACTTCTAAGCTTTGAGTAGGTTAAATGTTGCTTGACACTTCTCCGACCACTCAGACTTCTTACCCTTCCATTGTAATGAAGTAATTGGAAAAGCTATTCTAGAAAATTTAGCAACAAACTTCCTATAGTGACCAGCCAAACCCATAAAAATTCTAATCTCTGGTACACTTTTGGGCATTGGCCACTCAAGCATCGCCTTTATCTTAGTTGGATCAACTATAATCCATTTTGCTGAAATTACGTGACCCAAGTACTGTACTTCCTTCTGAAAGAATGTACACTTAGAGATTTTTCCATATAACTTGTGCTCTCTTAACCATTGGAGAACTATCTCTAAATTTTTTACAATTCTCCTCTTCATTCTTAGAATAGATTAATATATCATCAAGGAATACTAATACAAACCTATCCAAGATTTCTCTAAATACATTGTTCATCAGGTTCATGAATGTTGTAGTGCATTCGTAAGTCCAAAGGGTAGGACTATGAACTTGTAATGTTTGTATCTAATATTGAAAGCAATTTTGAAACTATCTTCTTCTTTGATCCTTAATTGATGATAACCAGATCATAGATCAATCTTTGGAAACACTATCACTCCTCGCATATGATAAAAAAGATCATCAATATGTGGTAACAGGTACTTATTTTTTATCGTAGCTTTGTTAAGCATTTGATAATCTATACATAAGCACAGGGTACCATCCTTATTCACAAAGATCACTGGTGCTCCCCAGGGTGAAAAACTAGGTCTTATCAATCCCTTGGACAACAACTCTTCCAACTGTGCCTTCAACTCCATTATTTCCATTGTGGTCATCATATAGGGTACTTTGGATATAGGTTCCAACCCTAGCACTAGGTAAATGGATAAATCAAATACTCTCTTGGGAGGCAGTCCAAATAGTTCTTCTAGAAAGACATCCACAAATTTCCACAAGATGGGATACTTCTCCATATCTGTTTCTCTAGATTCCACCACTTCTCCTTCTTCAACCTCCTAAAAAACTTGCGGTTCTTGATACATGACATTATCTTGAGGAGGGACTTTGTTGAATTCTTTTAATTTTTCCATTTTAATTGCAAAGAGTTAGCAACCTTTCTTTATTTCCCTATGCATTTGCACAACCGATATTTTTTTCTTTTTTACTTCTCTATGTGTTCCTTGAAAAGAAACTAGATTACCTAGATCATCTAGACATTCTACAGTTTTAGCATGACAATCCACTTTATCTCTATGTTTCCATAGCCAATTCATACCTAAGATGATGTCATAAGAACCTAAGGGTGATATGCACAAGTTTACTTCCATCGAGAAAATTGGAAGTTCAACTCTTTCCTCAAATAAAAATTGGTTCATTGTTGCTCTTGCCTGGTTTGCATATTCTACAACCCAAGATTTTTTCATAAAACCAGCCTTCCTGAAAATGCAATTAGCTACTCTAGGTGAAACAAAAAAATTCGTGGCTCTAGTATCAATAAGTATGAAAATAGGTAAACCAAAAAAAGTTCCTAGAGTTTCCACTCGGGTGATTTGGTATTTAGCTTGTCGATTGTCCAATGTTGCATGGATCCTTTGCTAAAACAAAACCTATTGAGGAGGAAGTGAATTACCATGTGGTTGCAAAATTGATGGTTTTTTGGGACATTGATTAGAAAAATTATCTCCACCACATGTAAAGCATCATTTTACTGGTCCTCTCCTTTTTTTTGGCTTTCTAGAATTACCATCATTTCCTCCAGCTTTGTTATAGTTACCAAGCTTTTGAAATTATTGAATTTCTTTCCTCAATGATCCTTCCTTGGCTCATTCCAATTAATGTGTGTTCCTTTGTCTCCTTTCCTATGAAATTATTTCCCCTCATTAAACTTCTTTAGAGCTTGATTAAATTGAGTCCCTCCAAAACTCTTTCGATTCCTCTCTCAGTAATTCAAGATGGCTTTGAGCTTTTGCTCTTGCTTGATTGCCTTCTCATATACTAGGTCCATAGTGGTTGGACTATGTACATCCACATCTCCACCTATTTGGCCATGCATACCCATAATGAACTTCTTGATACAAAATCACTCATCTTTTTGGTACATTAGTATATACCTGAAGAGACGAGTGAACTTCTAGTATTCATTCAATGACATATCTCCTTGCTTAAGATTCTAGAAATCAATGAGATTTTTATTGAAAAAGAGTTTGGGTAACCACCTTTTTTGAAAAATCTCAACAAACTCATTCCATATCAGTTTTAAGGAATTGATTCCAAGTTCCATATTATTGTTCATCCACCAGTTAGAGGCTTCTCTCGCTACTTGGAAAGCTCCCCACACAAATTTAGTGACCTCTGAATAGTTCCTTATTTTAAATTACTTCTGTATTTGAATTAACCAAGCCTCAGATTCTTCTCCGCTGGTGCTTCCTTCAAATTTAGGAGGGGTAATCTTTCTCATATCCCTAGATAGATCAATTACCAAATGTTTTCTCTTGGTTCCCTCAGAATATGAGTGAGTCCCATATCTTTCTTGATCCTTAGATTTAGTGTGGTTTTTGGAATCCTCTCCTTCTTCCTCATTTATGGGAACTTCTTCATCTTCTTCATCATGTGGGAATTATTCTTCCTCTCTTTCTTTTCCCCTCACTTCTTGTTCAAGGTTTCCTATCCTTGCATTAGTTTCATCCATTATTGCTAGAAGACGTTCCAACTTAGCTTCAACATTATCCGGACCTTGTCCAACTTCTTGACTCCCTCCAGGATTAGTTTTTGTCCTAACCATTGTCTTAAGTAAAGTTATACCTGTAGGTTAATATTTAATTAGATCCTATCATGGTTTACTAAATTCATAGGAAAACATAATTTTAAAAGAGTAAATAACCATATACAAAATTTCATTGAGGTTCTCATACACAAGTTTTGATAAAAAAACATAATCTTTCATTTATTCATTAGGATTTCAATATCCTTCATTTTACATAGAATGACTATTTAAATATTCAAGAGGAGAGTATCCATTGGATTCACTCTCAGATACATAATTATGTGGAATGTAACCTTCTGATTTTTTCTCATCTGTATCCCAAAAAGAATAGTAACCCTCACTTAGATTTATTACTAGAGGTAATAACAATAACTTCAACCATAGGTACTACACAAGGGTCCCTAAATATCAACACTGGACTGATACTACATTTTGAGGTCATATCCCTAGATAGTGATAATGAGTTCGACCTGGCCGAAGAAACCGATGGTAAGTTGTTGAAATTAGATTCATCTCTCATCCTTATTTTCTCTTGACTAATCTATTATAGATCATGACTGATTATCTCGATATCACTTAGCCAGATGGTGTTTTCATTGTTGGTTCCCTCAATGCTACTAACAAGGGCTTCTTTTTCCTTCTTGGCTCATAGGTAGCACTCATTCCCAATCACTGACTTTCTTGTAGTTAAGTTGAGATGCACCATCCTGACACAAGAGTTTCCAAACATTAGAATCATATTGTTGTAAGGGAAATCATAACAAGCACATAGGTTCCAGAGCTAAACCCGGTAGCTCTAATACCACGTGTAACATGCCCACTATTCTACATAATATCTAACCTATGTTTTAACCTCAAGTAAATAGTTCAAGAATCTATCTAATATGAGTTATATTTTTTTCCTTTCATATAAAAAGATAACATGCACATTTGAAATAAACATATTTCCAAACTTTCCCCATTGCATTATATCAAAGCATTACAACTTTCCAATATATAAATTTCATAGTACATGATAACATGATAACATTTTTCTCTTACAATATTTCCATAGACATGGATACACAAATACAAACAAGGCTCCATTGATCTTATTGGAAATAGATGTACGAAGATTCCAGGTATCCTCCATCAAATCTTGGTTGTCAAGTGATGAGGAGAAACATCACTCAAGAATTTTTTTCCAACTTTGGACTAAATGCATTCCCTGGCACATCTACCAAATTGATAGATGGTCCTACCCTTCAACGAAGATATTGGTTTGGTAACCTCATAATAACATTAGCCTTCCTTGAGCTTGATGGTGTGTCCTAAATGTTTTTGGATCTGTCATACCATGGCTAAAACCTACTCATATGACAATCCCTATCTAGTACATAAATTTGGATCATAGTGAATTGATAGTGTAAACAGTGGCAACTTACACTACTTTGGCCAAAGTATTCATTGCCCAAAATTATGGATTGTACGTCACACGCTCACCCACCTTCCTAGCTCGATTTGTATTGCTCATTCATAACCTATGCATAGGCTATCCCCTTACACCATGGAGTAACCTTAACCCCAAGAATAACCCTAATAAGAAATTGAACTAATTTACCAAATAAAACAACAATGTCTCATAATCTTTTCAAATGCATAAAAAGTATAAAAGAGTAGAAATCAACATGCCTATTTATGCAATGCTCCAATTGATCGAACTGGTTTCCCAAAACAGCCTTACCAAATCAATAAGCAACTCCCAATTATCCTTTTCTCTCTTCACCAAAATCTCACTCTCAAAATCCTCTCACAACTCTCAGAAACTCTCACAACTCAGAAAAATCAGAAAATGATAACTTAAAAAATCACAACAAGAATGTTGATATGCATCCCCATTGAGGTAGAAAGCACCTCTATTTATGCACAAAGGTGATCAGATGTAGGCTAGAAACATGGTATCAAATATGAAACTTCTCAATTCAAAAGGTTTGACTCAACAAGATTAAGAAAAGGTGGCAGCTAAAACCATTACATAGTAAACACATACACAACTATGAAGAATGGGTCGCTAATTCAAGTGGATGACAAGAATAATAATAATAAATGCAAGGTTATTGTCTTCTATAGGTCAAATTACTTTGGCTAGCTTCATTGTTTACCATTTCACATATTTCAGAATGCTTCACAATATGGAATTTGCATTGAAGTTTAGACTTCCATTTGGTTTCCACTACCCACAAGTTGGCGCCACATTATGTAGTTCATGCCCTATCATATTGGTCATTGTTTTATATTGATTAAGTCAAAGCCTCATATGTTGGAGTATTCATTTGCCTTTATTTTACTGACTTAGTCTTTGTAGACTACTTTACATGTTAGTTTAACATTAATACTATGCATTAAATACAACGATGTCAATATTTCACTTTAACTCAACACTAAATAATTTAAGCATCTCTTATGCTTATGCGCTTGTTTAAGTGTTATTCCCATAATCTATACGTTGCATGCATTAATTATCTTTTTCTACATACGTTTAATATGCTACACACTTAGATAATTCAACGCTTTAGAAATTATTATCATATATATATAATATAACACACACACACACACACACATATATATGTTAGATATATGCATAACGTATTAACATGTATATATGTATATATTTATATCTCAATTTACAAGTTTATAGAGTTTTACTATTCAATATACAAATACACATATGTATTCTTATATTTCATATATTAATGCATGAATATATATACATATATATATATATTATATATGTAGGTATATATATATTATATATGTAGGTATATATATATTAATATACTAGTATGGATGTTTCCATTATGTCAATACATACGTGTATGTTAATATATATATATGTATATACTCATATACTATATATATCATGCTTTGATATTTTAAACACATATTTACAAAGTCATATCGATTGACATATATACATGGAATGTATATATATGTATATATATATGTCATGTTGTCTGATCGATATTCCCAGGCATATGAGTAATCCATCCATGAACATGCATAGATACATCTATCTACGTATACTCATGCACATATTTACTCATGTGTATGAGTTTATTGTTGACACATACATATATACATATATAAATTTTATGTATATATCTCATCGATTAAATAGTAACACACAAAGAACTCACACAACACAAAGAGACTCAACATTTTAAACCCCTAAACAAGAATATTCACAAATAAAACCACAAGCAAGACTAAAGGTAACTTACTAAATTTCCCAAACTATTATCTCGACTTGACCAATATAGAAGTGTGTGTGTGTGTGTGAAAGCTCAATTTAGGTCTTTATCAAAGATTACCAAACCAAGTTCTTCTCCCTGAGTGATACTTCCCCTTTCTTAAGGAGGCTTGATTCAATTCCCACATCCAACTTTATACTTTGCAACAGCAGTTAGCCGAAAACAATACATTCATTTGCATCATATATTTCACAATCGGATTCATTTCATAACATCAAATTAAATCAATATTTATTCATCTTATCTTATTTCTAAAACACATAAAGCATAAATACACTATGATTTAAATTGTTTTCACCCAACTAGGTCAAAGTAATTAAGTAGTAACACAATGGGGTGTAACATGTTTACTACAATTGATATATGTTTGTCTCAATAAAGTTTCATAGAAAGGTTGTAAAATTTAAGAGGTTTAGGAATTGACCAAAAAAAAATCTAAACCAAAATAAACCAAAATTGAAAGCAAACCAACAATATTTTTGGTTGGTGTTAATCGCCTATCCACCCATGTGCTCCTATACCAATAGATTAGTGTTGGACACAATCATAGATGTTCTATCCCATTTGAAATATATAATGAGTGAGAAAAAATTTCATACATCAAGCTCAATAGCTCAACCATAAAAAACTAGTTCTAAACCTAGAAATGACACACATGCCATAATGAATAGAATAATTGTACATCCATTGTGAAATATTTTTTCTCTCAATTTTGATTAAGAAATCTATTGTGAATGGAAGGAGGTATGCAATCCATAAGTTTATACTATTTTGATGTAGGAGCATCTAGGGCGAAGAACAATCTTGCATCATCCAATTTTGTGTTTGTTTGTTTGAATAAGGGATGACTATATCTATCAACAAGACTTTGGCATTTTGGCGGGACTTCCTTTAGGTCCCAACGATAGACTGATATCTCTTTGTGAGTTGACGATATGCACATCTATCGGTGGGAGTGAGCTTCATCAGTGGGATGTTGTCTTGGGTCTCCCCAATGGGCTAATGATCATATCTATCAACGAGACACTAGCACATCGACAAGAGTCAAAATTGAGTCTCATCGATGGCCTGATGATGAAAAGTTTAGTGGTTTGCGTTCATCACTGAGAGTGTTGTTAGTGTAATTAATTAATTAATTATTACACTAGCATAAGTTAACTTAGGGTTAATTAATCATATTAATCCTAGGTTACTTTTTATCATTTAATAATGGTGTTGAGATAAGATTCCCTTCTAGAAGATGAGTTGTCTTTTCTAGAAGTTATCTCCATCTTGTTATCATTCCCTAGCTTAGGGTTTCATGTTGTCACATGAAGTGTGGTTTGTACACTTGGCAACATCTTATGCATTTTAGGTTTTGCTCTTGCCTATATAATCAGGCATATGTACTCTTTGTAAATAATTCCATAATTCAATACATTCTGAATATCAATCAGATAATCTCTATTTGCATGCCCTTATTTGCAACACTTTCTGTGTGGTTGAATTTCTTCTTGGCAGGTCCTCTTTGAAGTGTGCAAAAATTCATTGGATGATTCAACATCCATTATTCCAACATGGTATCAGAGCCATTCCATTGAAGGTTCATCCCAGTATCAAGAAAGTTGGGCTACAGAGATTCTTGCAGGCTTGAAGGTTTTCTTTACAGGTTAGTTGGTTCTACCCGGGGACCAAGCTACTTTCTGGTGCAGATCAGGCTCTATCCGACCTCTCCATTGTGCTCAGAAGGCCTCAAAACCTACAGATCGCCTGCCCATTCGTCCGATTTGGACATATTTCATCCGAGAGCCATTTGAGGTATCTAGGGTTTTTTGCATTTTTGTACGATTCGTACAGTTTTTGCAGAAATAAAATATCTCCTGTCAGTCCTCCATCATGGCAAAATTTTTTTAGGTCATTGGGCAATTTTTATTTCAGAAAACGAACAAATTTTTCTATAGTTTTTGGAAAAATTTCATTCTGCGAGCGACCTGGTATTTTATTATACAGTCGACATTGGGTTTAAATATTTTTTGCGGGTTAATAATCTTCTTCGGCTTCATATTTCTCCATCCGTCGGCATTGTATTTTCTATAGATTTAAATATATTTTATTTTAATTTTGAATATCTAATTAGCAATATTCAAAATTTAATTTGGTCGGCCCACCGACCAGTCTGCAGACATCATCCGACAGTTGGTCGGCCCTGTCAAATCGGCCGACATCATCTGACCGTCACCTATCCGGTTTCTTCGGCGTCACCTCCCGTTGACTCCATCGGCCATCGTTCTCCGGCTACCGCCTATCCAAGACTTCCGCCGAGCACCCGCCGACATTGTTAGCCCCGCCCCGGTCACTTGGAGATCTGAGGGCTCCGCTACTCTCCAACGGCGCCTCCACCTTGTACCGGCCGCGCCGCCCAAGCTGCCCATCTGCCACTCCGATGCCGCCCGATCCGGGGGCGTGTTTTTTTTTTTTTTTTGCCGATTAGCTCTGCAGTCACATTAGCGACCTGGAGCCAGCGCCCGAGGGCCAAACTTTTGCGCTTGTTTAGCCTGCAGAGTGCCTCATCTAGGCATTTTTTTCATTTTATCATATCTTTTCACCAGGGTATCAAAAATCTGCAAACAAGATACCGTCGGAAAGGGAATTCAGTGCTCTTTCTAGTGGTGACATCCATTCTGGGAAATTTTGCTTCCAAAAAATTCTACAATCAACTGAAGTCAAAACCCTAATTTGGACATAAAGACTCATATCTTTGCACCCGTTGATTGAAATTCAATGATTCCAGCGGCATCAGGAAGGTAATTCTGAGATCTTTTCATCAGTCCAGTCACCTTGATTAGTTTCAGATCCAAGTACTCTTGCATTGGTTTTGTTCAATTTGGTGCATTTGTTCAATAACTTGGATATCCTGAAGCTTGGGAAAAGAATTTTTATTTGGGTTGCATCACTTCAGTTGCATATCAGTTTTGGGAGTTTCTATTTGCTGTTGAAGGTCATTGTCTTTGTAATTTTGGAGAAATTTGTTTGTACATTGTGGGGTTTGCATCTTATCCTTCTCTAACTATGTTGCACAAGGGAAACTATAAACAATGGCGAGATGGGATCATCCACCATCTCCAAACACTTGAATTGTTGCCACATTTGTATGGTACGGTTCCCCATCTAGGTCAAGGTATTCAGAAATTTGCTTGGAGTTGCAACAGATATAATGTTTTAGCAGTGATTGCAATGCATGTTGATTGTGATATTTTGGAAACTATTGATCATTGTGATAGTCCTCACATCCTTTGGACTAAGATTTGGGAGATATATGGAGATTCAGATACTCCACCCTTCCTTGATGGTCATGATTCAGAATGTCAGGTTTTAGATCAAGTACCCCATGATGATATTGCTACGCATGAGGTTGTTTGTTTGGATTTCTTGACTCTTCTGAAGAGGTTGACAAGGTTGCTTCAGATGATTCTTCTTCTCCATCAGAGACAGTTGGTATCCCTTCACATTCAGTGATTCCTTGTCCAGAGTCATTGATTGAGGCTTCCATCATCATCATTCATCAGGACACATTTTGTTTTCCAGACTTGACATCACGAGATGGCTTTGTTTCAGGTATCACTGACTTGGCTACTTCTACAGGTTTGGAGGACATTCTTGAGGGGAGATCACTCCTCTATTCAGAGATTTCATATATGAGACTTCCTCCATCTTCATCGGAGTTCCTTCAGCATCTACCATTGGTTTGGCTTCAGTCTTATCTCAGTGGTTTTGAGGACACTTCATTTTGGGGGGGCAATCAAGTCTCCATCTATTCCTTTCCTTCCTTCAAATCCTATCCGGAATGGGAAGCATCTCTACACTTGCACCTGGTTTTGTTTCTTCCAAAAGGGAGACAAGTTGTTTGTCGACATTGGATCATATTTTGTCTACATACACTTACATTTCTTGCAGGTGATCACATCTTTTGGGGGGGCTATATAGTCTCTCTATTTTCCTCCTATGGGGGAATTTTCATTCTATTGTATCCTTGTGATGATTGTTGTCCTTGGGGGGATGATGTTGAGTCCTCCAATCATCACCTTTCTTCATTTTATCTCCTTTTTGGAGAGGGGTTTTCTTCCCATTGGGTTTTTCCTCTTTTCTCTATTTGTGGGAGATTAGTTGCATTTTCATCCTATGTACATGGGTACCTAAAATGGCCATCAGCCGGGACCCATCATCATCATCATGCATAATCATTGCATTTTCATTTCCTCCCTAAGTTGCACTTATGGGGGGGTGTTAGTGTAATTAATTAATTAATTATTACACTAGCATAAGTTAACTTAGGGTTAATTAATCATATTAATCCTAGGTTACTTTTTATCATTTAATAATGGTGTTGAGATAAGATTCCCTTCTAGAAGATGAGTTGTCTTTTCTAGAAGTTATCTCCATCTTGTTATCATTCCCTAGCTTAGGGTTTCATGTTGTCACATGAAGTGTGGTTTGTACACTTGGCAACATCTTATGCATTTTAGGTTTTGCTCTTTCCTATATAATCAGGCATATGTACTCTTTGTAAATAATTCCATAATTCAATACATTCTGAATATCAATCAGATAATCTCTATTTGCATGCCCTTATTTGCAACACTTTCTATGTGGTTGAATTTCTTCTTGGCAGGTCCTCTTTGAAGTGTGCACAACTTCATTGGATGATTCAACATCCATTATTCCAACAAGTGTTTCTTATCGAAGGGACCACATTGTTTGTCCCCCTGAAAACCTAATAGGTCATAAAGTAGTCAACTAACGACATCGGGAGGACTTGGGAATATCAGCAGGACGAGGAAGCAAGTCCCACCAATAGAGCGATAAGCTTGCATCATTGTGACTCCAGGTTATTGGTGGGAGATGTTGATGAGCCCCAATGATAAGGCAATGGAAGGATGGATACCAACTATGGGACCCATATTGGAATGATGTATTGATTGATGTGGCATACTATCATCGGTAGGACCCTTGAGGTGGTCCCTCTGATACAATGATAAGGGGGCGATGATAGAGGTTGACTGAATGATGAATTGGCGAAAAGGATAAGCGATGGATGGTGAGTTAGGTCATGACACCTAGTGAAGAGATATTTGATATATTCCACACTGTTGTTGTGGAATATATTTTCATTAGTTGACTTGATGGGGCTATTGATAACGATATAACGACTTGGTGGTTTTCAAAGATGATTGGGCGATAATGAGTACTACGACACAAGGAGTAAGGGAAGACAAGGCCAACCTGGATAATTAGTACTACGATACAAGGAGTAAGGGAAGAGTTTGGTAGGAAAAGACTTGATCTCCAAAATGGGAGAAATGAGGGGGTATTTATAGGCTAATTGGAATTCTCTAGAGAATTCAACGGTTGAGATTGATCCAACAAGATCAAGATGAAGGGCTATGGTGAGTTGAGGACTCACAAGCCCTCACATCTTGACATGTGGAATGTGATATGTCTTAGGGCGGAGTGATTTGGAAATGAGGTGGAAGGGAAGTACATGAGGTGGTTCTTGTGGGATGAGAAGATTCCTTGGAGGAATAAAAGTGAATTAAAAATTCACAATGATTGGAAGAATCTAGTGGATAAGAGAGGGTTTCCAAAAAAGGTGGGGATTTGCCACATGTGAGAGATGTGACAAGTCCAAGGTTCTAGAAGCCTTGGGAACATGTAAAATGACAAGTCACATTTGCATGGGGATAGGGTAAACATTGGAAGAATAAAAAGGAATTAAAAATTCCTTGGGGGATGGGGAGAGTTGACCAAGGTACTAATTAGGCTAATGACCTTGATTAAGGTTGTGCAAACATAGGATTAGGATAATTAATGAGATATTAGAGGCAAGTGGGAGATTATGGAGGATGTGACACTTAATCAAGATTAAGTGGTGCACATCCTAATCACAGATTAATTAATTTAATCTAGATTAAAAGAGGGTTATGGAGAATGTGACAAGGAGAGAGAAAAAAGGGAATTAAAAATTGATTTTAATCCAAATGGGTTAAAAGACTAAATTAAATAATTTGTCATAGTTATTTAATTTAGAGAAGAAAAAGGATAAGTTAAAGTATTTAATTTATTTAATTACATACTTTAGGAACCTTAGATAGAAAATGAAATAATGATTAAATAAATTATTTAATCACTACTAATTAAATAGATGAATAGAGTAGACGATTTTGATCATATGGAAGTGATCAAATTTGGATGTCTACAGAATACAAGCAACGAGGAGTAGTGGAATATTTGGTAGGTAGTAAAGAAGATTGAGGGTGAACTCAAATCTACTAATCAATAGATGCATGTAATAAGTTTCCCATGAGATGGAATACAACTCTGTAATGTCATTCCAATAATAAAGATAATTTTTACTATGCAAACCTAGTTGTTTTATGATTGTTCTAGCTTGCAAGGGTAGTCACCTTCACCAAGTGGTATCAGAGTAGGAGTTCTTGAGTATGTAGTAGAGTGCCAAATGTGAGGCAGTTACAACAGGACCTGTGAGTGTGGGATAAAAACAAAATGCCTCCAAGAATGACCCAAAATGGTAGAGGAAGAGGGAAAGGTGTTGGAGGAAGAGATCCTCCTAAAGATGAACTTAGAGACCTCATAAGGAAATTAGAGAACCTACGAGATGAGGTTCGAAAAATAGATATGCATTGAGAAGGAGAAGGCGGTGAAGATGAGACTGAAGAGGAAACAAAAGAGGAAGAACATGATCAAATGAATCCCGGGGAAATGAGGTTTCTGATAGCGATATCCAACATTGGGAAGAGACCTAAGATGGAGGTTTCAAATTTCAATGGAAGTCTGAATCCTAAGGAATTGATCGACTGGATCAATGGCATGGAATAATTTTTTGAACTCGAGGAGATTGAAGATCCACATAGAGTGAAGTTTGCAAAGATGAAACTTAAAGGTCATGCAAGTATACGGTGGAAAGAGGTCCAACTTGAAAGAGGTAGAAAAGGGAAGGATAAAATCTTCATATGGGACATAATGGTGGAAAATTTGAAGAAGAAATTCATTCCTGTTGACTACAATTTGGAGCTACTAAAGAAAATGCAGAGTCTGAGACAAGGAATGAGGATGGTGAAAAAATACACAGAGAAATTTCACAAGGTTCTGATTCGAATGGGTCACTCTAAGGGGAACAAAGAGAAGGTTTCTCATGTTGGATGTTGTGGTTGTGTTACTGATATGAGGTTATCATTGATGTCAACACTATTAGCATTAATGCCTTCAAGACTGTATATGTTGAGGATACTGAGAAAATTGTAATAAACTATGTTACAAGTTGTGAAGATCAATGTGTTGGAGAGTTAAGTTTATTGATAGTAAGAAGTTTCAGATTAATGGGTTTTTTTTCAAGCCTATCTAGTGTATCCACCAAAATTTTTAGAGGTTCGCATGAAGATTCGATTAAGTTATGAGTTTTTGTGTTTGGATAGTTTTTTGTTGTTGTAGCTAGTGTTCCTAAAAGAAGATGTTGTGTTTCTAAGAATCTAAGTTGATGTGAATTCTTCGGTGGTGTTTCATGATTCTTGTGGATGTTTCTAGATCATGCTCTATCTGTGTTGTTTGTTCGCATTGATTGGTGTGCTTGCAATCAAATATTTTCCCTTTTGTGTTCATGTTTTTCATGTTCATGGCCGCCAGGCTGATTGTAGCATGTTGTGGATCTTCGAGGAATAATTTTTGAAAGTTTTTCATGTTCAAAGATATTGTTTTAGGTCTTCATTATTTTGTGGCCGACTTTGGTTGATTCACATTGATAATTGCTTATTGTTTTGGGATGAAAGTTTGTATTCATCTTATATGTTATTGAAGTTGACATGTAATTGGTATTATCCTTAGATGCAGACATATATAACTGATTTTTTATGCCATTTGGATGTATGTCAAAGTGTGAGATGTGTATGTTTTGCGAAGTGTGAGTGTTTTGTGTGAATAAAGATTAGATCATTCAAAGGCAGAGAGAAAGTGTGAAGAAGAGTGAGCAAAGTTTATGTGCTTAACCAAAACTATAATCAAGAATTAGCAGATGCTATTTTCTCAGCTCAAATTCTTCAGATGGATTTAATCTGAATTTGATTGTAAGATAGTGTGTCTTCCTTTGGGCAGAAAGCCTTTTTGTATTTGAGTAGTGATTTGTAGGCAGTGTGCCTGAATGCAAGTGCGTTCCCCATTTTCTTTATACTTTTAATAGAGTATAAACTTGTGGATTAACCTCCATTGTGGTTTTCCCCCTAACAAGGTTTCCACGCAAAAATCTTGGTGTTATGTGTGTTTCTGATGTGTTGATGATTTATGCTTTCATGTTTAATTATCAAATCTAAGAATAAAGTTTAATATGTTTAAATAAGTTTGAATTTCTATGACAACTGATTCACCCCCTCCTCTCAGTTGTTTTCCCTTGTATTGCCAATATTTGGTATCAAAGCCTAGTTCCTTGGAAGAAGTTTAATAGCTTGAGGTGATCTGGGATGGCAACATACAAAAAGGATATTCTGAGATTTGATGGAAAAAATTACTCTTTGTGGAAGACTCGAATGGAGTGTCATCTGAGATGCATTGGTGAATCTTACTGAAACATTACAAAGAATAGGTATATCATACGTCAAAATGGTCCTTCTACTACTGTTGAGATTAAAGATGTTGAGTACAATATTAGGGCTAAGGAAGCATTGTTGAGTGGTTTGACTGATTCTGAGATGACAAATGTAATGGATTTGAAGACTTCTTATGAAATCTAGAAAAGTTGGAATCTTTGTATGAAGGTGATACACATATGAAGATTGCTAAGTTGCAGAGTCTGAAATGAAAATATGAAACATTAGAAATGCGTGAAGATGAGAACATTAAGTCTTTTAAGCAGAGAGTGAATGAACTTGTATGTAATATCAGATGTGTTGGTGGAACATTGGAAGAACTAGAGATTGTTTCTAAAGTGCTCAGATCCTTGCCTTCTACTTACAAACACAAAGTTGCTACTATTGAGGAGATTCAGACTGTGACAAATGTAACCAGAGACATGTTGATTGGTAAGCTTCATGCTTTTGAGTTAAGTGAGTTTGGTGATGCTCTTCCTGAGATAGAATCTGCATTCAAATCTACTACCTCCGGAAAAGATAAGCAGAGATATGATCTAGGTGAAAGTTCTTCTAGAAAGGTATTCAAGTATGAGGAAGAAATGAGATAGATTGAAGAAGAAGAAAGAGAACTGGATGATCTTGAAGCACTTATTGTCAAAAGGGAAGCTAAAGAAGAAGGTAAGTATAAAGGGGAATTTTCTCTTAAATGTTTTTCTTGCAATAAGATAGGTCACTTTGCCTCAAAGTATCCTAAAAGAGTTCCCAAGCTGAGATATAACAAGCCTAGATTCCAAAGAAAGTGTTATTTTGTTGGTTATGAAGGTGTGACAGATGATGAATCTGATAAAGGGAACGTAAGTAAAGATGAGTTTGTATTTATTGCTATCAAGGAAAGTAATCACGTACCGACTGATTCTACTAGTTGCATGAATGTTGAGAAAGCTCTGGCAGCCATAATTGAAGAAAAAGATGAATGGGTGATCGACAGTGGATGCTCTAATCACATGACAGGTGACAAAAGTAAATTTGTAAGCCTACAAAATTATGATGGTGGTGTTCTAAGATTTGGTGATATAATCCATGGCAGAGGATGTATTTATTTTGATGGTAAGAATAATAATGATGATGTCCTATATGTTGAAGTCTTGAAGCATAATCTTTTAAGTGTTAGATAAATGGTTGACAAGGGATATAATCTTCAATTCAATGATGGAAAGTGCAAAATATTGGAAATTTCTGGAAATGTGATTACATCTGGTACAAAAATAAAAGGTAATATCTTTCACCTAAGTACTACTAATAAAAGTTGTTAGATTGCTCAAGTTGATGAAAGTTGGTTGCGACATAGAAGATTGTGTCATGCAAACTTTGACAATATTATAAAGATAAGTTCTACTCAGGTTGTGAGAGATCTTCCTAACTTGGTAAAACCTACTAATACTATATGCAAGGAATGTTAGTTAGGGAAGAAAACTAGAATCTCATTCAGAAGCAAACAATAATGTTCAAATGGAGTATTGGAGCTTGCGCATACTGACTTGATGTGGGTCACATTCTTAACAGAAAAATATGAAGCTCTAGAGAAACTCAAGATTTTCAAGGTTATGGTTGAGATAGAGACAAGTCTGAAGATTAAGTGTCTAAGATCAGATAGAGGTGGTGAGTTTAATTTTTTTTGTGAAGAACATGAGATAAAGAGACAGTTATTTGCACCACAAAACCCTCAACAAAATGGAGTTGTGGAAAGGAATAACAAGATAGTTCTAGATGATGTTAGGACTATGATGCTTGAAGGAAATGCCCCTCATATCTACTGGAGAGAAGCTGTGAGTATTGTTGTTTATACTTTCAATAGAGTACATGTCAAAGGTGATATTGGTAAGACTCCTTATGAGCTATGGTTTGGTCATAAGCCTACTATTAGATACTTCAAAATATTTGGGAATAAATGCTATATTAAAAGAGATGAAGATATAGGAAATTTTGATGCTAGGAGTGATGAAGGATTCTTTCTTGGTTATTCTACTAAGAGTAAAGCCTATCGATGCTGCAATAATAGATTGAGGAAAGTAGTTGAAAGTGCTAATGCAAAGGTTGATGAATACATAGTTAGACCATCCAGAACCTATG
The DNA here is from genome assembly GCA_007115665.2 of Sequoiadendron giganteum. Taxonomy (NCBI): domain Eukaryota; kingdom Viridiplantae; phylum Streptophyta; class Pinopsida; order Cupressales; family Cupressaceae; genus Sequoiadendron; species Sequoiadendron giganteum. The sequence goes on along the minus strand of CM021107.1, from coordinate 561,932,058 downwards.
GATATGATTCAGATGATCAGAATGTTAGTTTAGTTTAGACTCATAATCAAGTGCAGATTAATCCGGTGAATCAAGAAATCCAAGAGGAAGGAAGTAGTAAAAGTGTTGAAGCGAGATCACAAGAGCCTGAAATTCAAGAACAACCTAAAACTCCAAGGTATGTAAGAATAAATCATTCAGAAGATCAGATTATAGGTGATAATAAAAGATGTGTTATGTTGGCATATGGCTTCTAGTTTTGTCATTAATGGCAACCTAAGTCATTCATCTGGTCTACAGTCTAGTATTGGTTCATACCGGCAAAACAAAATGAAGAATAAGGTATCCGATTAAAGGCAAAGATGTTGATATGTATACTTCATTGAACTATTATTTTGAGTTGTGGATCTCAGAGAAAGGTATGTTGATGTTCCTACTACCTTATTCAAGAAGTATCTTCATGCGCACTCACTAGTGTACAATCTAGGAGATCGGGTGCATTTATTTTTTGGTTATCTATGCTAAGAAGGTTGAATTGTAGAAAAAAGTCATTGCAAATGTCTAAGGATTAATTTATTAAATTTTTTCATGTTTGAATATATTTATTTGGGTCCCTACTATGCTATGGCTGACTATGGATGGTGCACATAAATATTTAGTTAAGGATCTAGCCAACAGTTGGAAAACACTTTATGTTTTATGAAAGTCGACATATGAATGATCAAATATTTGATAGCAGATATATATGAGATCGGTTATATAATTTTATGTGTTTGAATGTGTGTGATGTGAAGTATTCTAGTGTGGTGCAAAAATCAGAAGGGTAGTGATGCAAATTTATCTATGTATGTATTCATGACGCGAAGAGAAGAAAAGAGTAGAGCAGAGCAAAGCAGAGCGAAGTGCATAATCAAACAGAAGGTCCAAAATCAGATCTATGAACCTAACCAAAACTGTTACCTGACATAAGTAGATGCTATTACTTTAGTTCAAATGTTTAGATGGTTTTAAACTAAACATTTTGTAAGGCAGTGAGCCTTTCCCTTTGAGCAGTGAGCTCTAGGAAGTGTGCCTGAATGCAAGTGCATTCCCTTTTGTAAAACTTATATTTGAGTACTCAAATTGTGGATTGAGCTCCATTGTGGTTTTTCCCCTAATAGGGTTTCCATGTAAAAATCCTTGTTTTATGGTGTTGTTGATGATTTCTTTGAATGCTTGCATCTTTTCTTTGGTTTAATACTGAAATGGTGTAAGTTTCAGATTAATAAAGTTTTGATTTGCAGAACACTGATTCACCCCCCTCTCAGTGTTCCCTTGAGTCCAACAATTGGTATCAGAGCTTAGTTCCTCGAAAGAATTTTAGCAACTTGAGGTCGATCTTGGAATGTAATGGATTGTGATGATCTTCAATAGCAGCTTTTGGTGGCACTTGATGACCTTGATCAGTCTAAAGCAGAAGTTCGGGAATTGAAATAAAATCTTAAAGATGCAAATAAATTCAATTAGACATTGAAGGATTATATTGTTAAATCCAGGGAGAAGAGGAAGGATGTATGTGATCAGATTAAGCAAAAAGAGAGCAAAAATATGGATGATGCTCACCTGAATCAAACCTTGAAGGAAATAACTGAAGAATGTGAAAAGCTTGCCAGAGACAATGCTACCCTAAAACATAAGATGAAATTGATGGTGATGAAGCTGACTAAGGGGATTGAAGAAAGGAAGAAGAATGATGAGAACCTTGCTCAGTCCTTAAAATAAAAATCTGATGAATATAGAAGAGTAAAAGGAGAATCAAATTAGTTGGAAAGTGAACTGTAACAATCCAGAAACAATGAAGAAGAACTTGGTATTCAAATTGTTATTCTCAAGAATGAACTTACTACTAAAAATGAATACAAGGAGAAGTTTAAGATTAGCTTAGTTAAGCTTGATGAGTTGAATCAAGGACAAAAGAGTGGAAATGACAAGCGAGGTCTTGGATATGAAAAAGGAGAAAGCTCCAAATCTAGACAAAAGAATTTCAGGAAAAGTAACCAGATGAACAAAGGTGGAAGGTATCTAATAAGACAACCTAATGCTCAAAATTTTAATGGATATTGTTTTTCTTGTAATAAATTTGGTCATATGGTAGCTTAATGTAGAAGTAAAATGCAATCAAGAGATTCATCATTTTTTGGTCAGTGTTTCAATTGCAAAAAGTCTGGTAAAAAATCAATTGAATGCATAAATGTGTCAAACTACCTGATAGGCTGTCATTAGATCCCATTACTTTAGAAGATAAAAGTTCAATATGTCAACTGGGCAGTGTCCTAGGCAATTTGCAATAGAAGAAGACTTGACTATCTCCCTTAGATTTTCTATTTTTTTAGAACTGCTAATATTAATTCCTAACCGAAGGCCATCTTACTATCTAACTAGAAAATAATTTATCTTTAAAGAATGTTGAACATTAAACTAGAAAGCATAAAATGATTAATCTAGAAAACATGATGACTAAATGAGAAAGCATGGAAACAACTAAACTAAGAAATGTGTAAACTACAAAAGTATCAAATCTCGTAAACAAACTGACACATCTAATTAGTCACAACAAATAATAATTTGAAACAACTATTACACTATGGAAATGATAGATAGAGTGTGCTCCGGAGCTTCAAACTCTATGACAAGGTTGTTATTGAATTCTACAAAATTACTAGATGCAAATGACTATACTCATAATTACTATTCATGCAATAAAAACAATAGAAAAGAAAGTACTCATCTATTTACTCTACTCTCCCTTGAGTGGCCAGCTTGCAGGTTACTATGTTCGTCCTCAGGTTACATGCACAACTGATTTAAAAATTCTTCCATTAAGTATAATTTCCATCCATAACTCAACAACTTAGGAATTGATATGTAACAATCTCTTTTATTCATATGTATTCAAGAAACATGTTGACAACATAACATTATGATTTTGTGTTGTCTTTTTCTTTTGGAGATTACATCTTTATAGAAAACTTCTAACTAAGTCCTATATTTCAGATGGCGTAGATGACCATTGAAAAAGTCTATAACAGATTACAAACTAACTTTATATCTTTAAATACCCATTACATAGATATTAAAGAGGCTTGAGTTGAGCCACGAAGTCTTTGAACTTTAAAATATAACAAAAATTAAAACTAACAACTATGGTTTCGGTCCATCATCCTAAAGTTCTGGAGCATGTTTCCAGTGCACATCTTTAATCTTTTTTGGAGCACGTGTTGGTTGAATGCTTTCCAACTATTGCGGGAATAACTGATTATTATCCTACAAAATATTCAAAACAACCCATTAAATCTGCATTGGCAAGATACTTCAATAAATCACAAGAAATAAAGTTTGTACAATTTTCCTTAAAAGACAAGCAATTATTTCTCCTAAAGTTTAATTAATTAGCAGAGGATGATGATTTTGCATATATGAAATAGGACTTTATTATGTTATTATGATGAATTTATTTTGACCTCATCACTACCATGTCAATAGAAGGAATGTTGAATGTTATACCTGTGGAAAATTTGGGCATATTGCTACCCAATGAAAATCAAGAAGAAATAAATGGAATGATTGATCTAGACAAAGAAATACTGCATGCTCTAATTGCAACAAATACGGTCACATCACAAGATTCTGCAGAAACAAAAATAAGGATAGAAGAGGTCTAGTATACAAAGGCAAAAATGCACAGAAAAACGATAAAGGAAAATGAAAAGTGACTGCAGATGAAATAAGAGATCAAATGAAGAAGAAATGGGTAAAGAAGAACGAGTCTGATGTTGGAAATGGTTCTATACTAGAACCTACTTCCGGTAATTCCTTCAGAAATTGATCTCAGGCCATTGGCCTAGGGGAAGTTTTTTCAAGAAAATTATTTTTCCCCTTTCAGTAAGCTGATACCGAAATGCAAAAATATGTCAAAAAGGTGTATCAATGATCTACAAAGGTTTTGGAAAGTATTCACAAGAAAATTCAAGAAAGCATAGGTCCACGGAAGACTTTTTCTCTTGTTGTCTGAGAAAATAGATTATCTAGAAAACCTAGGGCAAAAGGCATTTATTAATAGTGTGCAAACTATAAAAAGGCAAGTTGAAACACCCATTTGTCACTTTGCATCAAGGAAGAGAAGAAGGAGAGCACTTAGTAGCAAAAATTTGAAGTAGTGAAGTTAATTTGTTAGCGAATGTCAAAACACATAAGGTATTTCAGTTGTTTTCAAAATTTCCATATAATTTGGCGTGTGGTTGTATGAAAACAAGAATGGAACAAATCAAAGGGTCAATCAATTTAGATGAATACAATAATGAAAATATTAGGGCCATGAGAAATATGTTGTCTCTCGATGAATTGAAGTGGTTGAGAGAAGCCAAACACAAGAATTTTGATATTTGGAATGAGTTTCCCTATTTCGAGAACATAAAATTTGTTAAATTCATATTAACCAGATTGAATAACGAAAATTTAATGTTGGACAAACCCTACATCATTTCGAAGGAGATAATAAAAAATTTGACAGGATTATGCAAAGTCGGGGATATACCGAGAAAGAAATCCATCTGGAGCAAAGAATTTGAAACCCTAACCGGAGTAATTGAGATCAAAGGGCACTGATAATATCAATAATAAAAAGCCCTATGACAAGGTACATTTCACACAAAGTGTCATACAAAATATTTTTCAAAAACAGAGAAGGAGCAACCTCAACTGGTGTAGTTTACATCTCTCACAAAATGATAATTGAAGGTTAGGAATTTGACCTGTGTAGACTACTAAAGGATCAACTAATGGAGAACGTGCAATTAACAAAGGAGACAAATTACCCTTTCAAGTTTGGTACTTTGGTCATATGTCTAACAATGTACTTTCTGAATTTTTTATTGATGAAAAATGACGTGGTGTGGAAATTAAATGAACTGATATGTAAACAAATCTACACACACGCTAATAACTTAGCCAATTGTGATCAAGAATTTGGGAACTTCTTTAAGATCTTGCTAGGGAAGTTTGGTTTAGTAGGTATTTCTCCTCTGGAAAGGACACTTGAATTTGGTTCCTCTTTCGGTGGGATGGAGAGAAAGCAGAAAGGAGAAAAATAAGTTTTTGAATATAGTCCTCTGCAATGCAAGATTCCTAAAATTGAAGGAAAAGGAAAGGAACAAGAAATTGTTGATATACTAGATGAAGAATCCGATGAAGAAATTGAGGACCCATAGAAAAATAAACTTGAATTAACCAAACCAAAACAAGAGAAGGAAATGTTAGAAGCAAGTGAAGAAGAAGATGACTTGACAAAGGAGAAGCTTTTGAAACTTATTCACAACGAATGTGGAATGCAAAAAATTACCAAGTTATGGTCTAGAAAACCCCCATTTGATCAGGACATGATTCTAAGTGTTCTAAGTGCTCATATTATGCACAATCAGATCAAATTGGAAATTTTGCAGAATATTCTACCAGAAGAAATAATATAATGCATAAAAGAAACAATGGACTCTGAGTCGCAAGACAAAGAAGAAGGTGAAGTTATCTTACATTTGAAGAGGCAATTCAGGCTATCACTTACCAAATTGAAAAAGAAGATGAATGAGCTTAGGCAATGCATAAGTGCAGCTAATAAAATCTATAACTATTGCATCTATTGGCTTCATGTAGTTGGGAAATACAAAGAGAAATTGGAGCAGATTGAAACAAAATTAAATTGGATTGGGAGATTTTTTGATATGTTTCAGGATCAGGATGGCACAATCAAGAAAATGATTCATGAGCTAAAGTCTGAGCACACAAAATTTAAATTCACTAAGAACACACTTGTGGACACTTTTTGGAAAGTGAAGGACCTAACTGAATGCGGATTGGAATAGATGGTTGAGATACTAAGGAAAGGTGAGAATCTAGAGGATGTGATTACAATTATGGAATCCCTCACTGAGATTTTCAATAAGTCATCCAAGAATAATAGCATGATCATAATCATTGGGATTGCAATAGATGCTTGAAAGAAAATTCTTCCGGAGATGAAAGAAAATCACAAAATAATTTTCTAACTCAAGTAGTACTTGTTATTTTTCAAATTTTTGAATAAATGTTTTTTTGAAATTTTGGAGAGATTGGACACGTTTTTTTTCATTATTGGCATATGGATTCTATGTTTTTTCATTGATTTCAAAGGGGGAGAGAGAGCAATGAAAATATCTCATCAATCTAAGGGTAGCTATGTTTTGAAATTTTAAAGATTGGCATCGTACTCATATTGGTTTCAACACTTAGTCATTTTTCTCTAAGTGTCATCAATGCCAAAGGGGGATATTGTTGGCATGTGGCTTCTATTTTTTTCATTGATGGCAACCTAAGTCATTCATCCGATCTACAAACTAGTATTGGTTCATACTGACATAACATAATGAAGAATAGGGTATCTGGTTAAAGGCAAAGATGTCGATCTGTATACTTCAGCAAACTATTATTTTGAGTTGTGGATCTTAGAGAAAGGTATGTTAATGTCTGTACTACCTTATTTAAGAATTATCCTTATGCACACTCACTAGTGTACGATCTAGGAGATTCGGTGTATTGATCTTTTGGTTATTTGTGCTAAGAAGGTTGACTTGTCAAATATAGTCGTTGTAGATGTCTAAGGAGTAATTGATTGAATTTTTTCATGTTTGAATATGTTTATTTGGGTCCCTATTATGCTATGGCCAACAATGGATGGTGTGCATAAATATTTAGTTGAGGATCTATCTGACAGTTGGAAAGCACTTTATGTTTTATGAAATCTGACATATGAATGATCAAATCTTTGATAGCAGATATATATATGAGATTGGTTGTATCATTTTATGTGTGCAAATGTGTGTGATGCGAAGTATTCCACCATGTGGTGTGAAAATGAGAAGGGTAGTGATGAAAATTTATCTATGTATGAATTCATGATGTGAAGAGCAAGAAAGAGTAGGAAAGAGCAGAGCAAGCGAAGTGCAGAATCAGACAGAAGGTCCAAAATCTAATCTATGAATCTAACCAGAACTATAAACTGGAATAAGTAGATGCTATTAATTTAGTTCAAAAATTTAGATGATTTTAATCTGAAAATTTTATAAAGGAGTGAGCCTTTCCCTTTGAGCAGTGAGCTCTAGGTAGTGTGTTTGAATGCAATTGCATTCTCTTTTGTAAAACTTATATTTGAGTACTCAAATTGTGGATTAAGCTTCATTGTGGTTTTTCCCCTAACAGGGTTTCCATGTAAAAATCCTTGTGTTATGGTGTTTTGGATGATTGCTTTGAATTTTTGCATCTTTTCTTTTGTTTAATGTTGAAATGGTTTAAGTTTCAGATTAAGAAAGTTCAGATTTGCAGAACAGTTATTCACTCTCCCCCCCCTCTCAGTGTTCCTTTGAGTCCAACATGTGTAGACTAGGAGAAGAATTGTAGAAGAATACTGCTTGATTTCGAAGACTAAGCCTAGTAATGTTAATGAAGCATGCAAAGATGAGCATTGGATGGAAGCAATGAAAGAAGAATTAAAGAAAATTGAGAAGAATGATATATGGACTCTTGTTCCTATACCTAAGGACACAAATGTAATTGGAACTAAATGGGTCTTTCAGAATAAATTGAATGAGCAAGGTGAAGTTATCAAAAACAAATCAAGATTGGTATATAAAGGATATTCTCAGATGGAAGGAATTGACTTTGAAGAAACTTTTGCTCCTGTTGCTAGAATTAAAGCTGTGAGACTATTTCTTGCCTATGATGCTTACAAAAGCTACAAGGTTTATCAGATGGATGTTAAGTCAACATTTCTAAATGGTGATCTGAATGAAGAAGTTTATATTGAGCAACTTGATGGATTTCAATTAACTGATCAGGGAGATATGGTTTTTCGATTGAAGAAAGCATTGTATGGACTTAAACAAGCCCCAAGAGCTTGGTATGCCAGGTTGGACAAGTATTTGTTGAAGCTTGGATTTAATAAAGGTACAACTAATAGTAACTTGTATTTCAAGATTGATCATGATAAATAATTGTTTATTGAAGTCTTTGTTGATATCATTTTTGGAGGAGATGATGGTTTGTGCTTGAAGTTTGTTGATGAGATGCAGAGTAAGTTTCAAATGTCTATGATTGGAGAAAAGAAATTATTTCTGGGATTGGAAATTACACAGTTTGATAAAGGGATTTTTATAGCTCAATCCAAGTATGTGAAAGAATTTCTAAAGAAGTTTGGTATGGAAGATTCAAAGCCAGTTGGTACACCTATGGTGATCGGATGTAAGTTGACAACAAATGATGATTCTCCTAAGACAAATCAGATTAGATATAGATCCACGATTGGTGGACTACTGTATTTGACAAAACTAGACCTGATATCATGAATTTTTTATGTATTGTTGTAATATTTCAAGCCGATCCTAAGGAATGGGTAAAAGCAAGAAGTTGGGTCCACAAAGAGGGAAAGTTTCAACCAAAAAATATTTGGAATCTAGACATCGTCTTATATAATGGGTTTTAATTTCATAGTTTGATTCAGAAAAAGAAGTCCATTAGCCATATAGCCTTCAAGACTATTAGCATTAATGCCTTCAAGACTGTATATGTCGAGGATATTGAGAAAATTGTAATAAAATATGTTACTGGTTGTTGGTGAAGCTGTGAAGATTAGTGTGTTGGAGAGTTAAGTTTATTGATGGTGAGAATTTGTGAATTAATGGGTTTTTTGTCAAGCCTATCTAGTTTATCCGCCAAATATTTTAGAGGTTCAAATGAAAATTTGATCGAGTTATGAGTTGTGTTTCGAGAGCCTTTTTGTTGTTGTAGCTAGTGTTCTTGAAAGAAGATGTGTTTTTGAGAATCTAAGTTGACGTGAATGCTTTTGTGGTGTTTCATGATGCTTGTGGATGTTTCTAGATCGTGCTCTATCTATGTTGTTGGTTCACACTGATCGGTGTTCTCACGATCGGCGATTTTCTCTTGCGTGTTCATGTTTTTCATGTTCATGGCCGACAAGGTGATTGTAGCGTGTTATGGATCTTCGAGGAATATTTTTTGAAAACGTTTCATGTTCGAAGATATTATTTTAGGTTTTCATTATTTTGTGGCTGACTTTGGTTGATTTGCATTGATAATTGCTTATTATTTTGGGTCGACAATTTGTATTCATCTTATATGTTATTGAAGCCAACATGTAATTGATATTATCCTTAGATGTGGATATATATAACCGATTTTTTATATAATTTAGATGTATGTACGAGGTGCAAGATGTGTATGTGATGTGAAGTGTGAGTGTTGTGTGCAAATAAGGATAAGATCATTCGAAGGTAGAGAGAGAGTGTGAAGAAGAGTGAGCAGATTTTATATGCTTAACTGGAACTATAATCAGGCATTAGTAGATGCTATTTTTTCCATTCAAATTCTTTAGATGGATTTAATCTGAATGTGACTGTAAGATAGTGTATCTTCCTTTGGGAAAAAGTCCTTTTTGTATTTGAGTAGTGAGCTCTAGGCAGTGTGCTTGAATGCAAGTGCATTCCCCATTTTCTTTATACTTTTAATAGAGTATAAACTTGTTGATTAACCTCCACCATGGTTTTTCCCCTAACATGATTTCCACAAAAAAATCTTGGTGTTATGTGTGTTTTTGATGTTTTGATGATTTATTCTTTCATGTTTAATTATCAAATCTAAGAATAAGGGTTAATAAGTTTAAATAATTTTGAATTTATGTGACAATTGATTCACCCCCCCGTTCAGTTTTCGCCCTTGTGTTACCAACAACTCAGTATATCAATCAGTTGAAGCCTAGCATACAAGAGGAATTGGCACTAGTAAGAATGACTACTATTGAGGATTCTTATCAGTTCTCTCTAAAAGTTGAAGAATGATTGAACAAGAGGTTTGAGAGTAAGCAGAGAGGCGAAAGCAATGGTGGAAGAGTTGGTAGATGGCCATATGGAGGTTGAACTAGTGAAGAAACTAGCACCAATCGAGATAAAAAAACATGAAGATTCATATCAACCTCATGATCAGAACAATGGAGATCGATACGACAAAGGACGAATTAGACATGGATCAGGAAGACGAGGTTTTAGAGGAACATGTTTCCAATACGGTGAAGGACATAGGGATTGTGAATGCCCTCAACATCAAGGAAATTCAAACAGGAGGCCTGATGGTAACTCTTGAGTTGTCCATATAGATGAAGAGGCACAGTCCTTGCATTTTGAAGATGTTGAACGGGGTGAGACCCTTGTTGTCAGGAGAGAATTGTTGAACAAGGATAAGGAACCAAATCAAAGGAATAATATTTTTTTCACTTTTTGCAAGTGAGAACGTAAGGTTTGTAATGTTATCATTGATGGAGGTAGCACACATAATTTAGTGTCTGAAGAAATAGTCAGTAAATTATGTATTTGGAAAGGAAAAGGAATCCAAATCCATATTGAATTGTGTGGTTGCAGAAGGATCAAAGAGCATTGGTCAATGAGAAATGTTTGATAAAATTCAAAATTGGTAATTACTATGATGAGGTTTTGTGTGATGTCATACCTATGGACGTATGTCACATGTTGTTAGGTGGACCCTAGTAGTTTGATCAACGAGCAATGCATGATGGGAATGCTAACACTTATTCATTGACAAAGAATGGTATTCGACATAAGTTAAAACCTTTGGAAGACGTAAGAGAAAAGGTGCAACAGTGCAAGGATTTTTTTGGTCGATGGGAGAAAATTCCTGGAAGGTGTGAAACATGAGCACATGTGTTTTGCATTAATTCCAAGAGCTGAAAAGGAAGTTAGCAACGAAGTTCCTATAGAAGTGTGTGGTTTGTTGGATGAATTCTAGAGTGTTATTTATTATAATGTGCTTGAAGGATTACCACCAACAAGGAAGATTAGTCATCAGATAGATTTGATTCCTCGAGCCAGCTCATTGAATGACTCTAGCAGAGAACTAAGAGTTGAACAAACAAGTGCAAGAGTTGTTGCGAAAGGGATTGATTAGAGAGAGTTTGAGTTCATGTGTAATACCTCCAGTAATAACACCTAAGAAGGGTGGAGAATGGTGAATATGTATTGATTCGAGAGCCATTAATAAGATTACCATCAAGTATCAGTTTCCTTTGCCAAGGATGGATGGCATTATGGATTGTCTGAGTGGAGCTGAGTATTTCACAAAGATTGATCTAAAGAGTGGTTACCACAAAATTCGAATTAGAGAAGGAGATGAATGGAAGATAACTTTCAAGACCAAAGAAGGCCTATACGAGTGGTTAGTCATGCCTTTTGGGATAACCAATGAACCCAACACGTTTATGAGGCTCATGAACGAGGTATTGAAATACATTTTAGGTAAGTTTGTCATTGTTTACTTGGATGACATTTTTATTTTTAGTAAGATGTTGGAGGAGCACATGAGGCATATCCGAGAAGTTTTTGAGAAGCTGAGAGAGAAGAAGTTGTTGATCAACTTGAATAAATGCAATTTTTTGAAACACGGGTTGGTGTACCTGTGATTTTTTATCTTAGCAGAGGGTTTGAAAATGGATCCAGAAAAGGGGAAAGCCATTGTGGAGTTGCCAATGCCAATAAGCGCTACTGAGGTAAGATCTTTTTATGGTTTAGCAAGTTTTTACCAAAATTTCATTAAAGGATTCAGTAGTATTTGTGTACCCCAGATTGAACAATGAGAGGGGATAGAAAAGAATTCAAATGGAGTATAAGAGCAACAAAGAGTTTCAATTTTTTGAAGAAGAAGGTCATGGAGCAGCATATTTTGGCACTCCCAGATTTCAATAAAGTGTTTTAGGTAGATTGTGATGCTAGTGGTAGCGCCATTGGAGTTGTTTTAAGTCAGGAAGGTAGACATGTTGCTTATTTTAGTGAGAAGTTGAATGATGGGGTGAATGCACAAAGTTGGGTCCACGAAACGTGGAAGTTTTTGCCTTAGCCGAAAAAATGAAATCGGCTAAGCAAAAACGAGATCCCAATTTTTAAGAATGGGATCCAGTTTTGGTTCGGGATCCCGAACCTGAATCAAAAATGCGATCCCGTTTGCTAGAGGGTCTCAAACTGACGGAGAGGAAATGAGATCCCGGTTTGTTAAGAATGGGATCTCGATTTTTAAAAATTGAGATCCCGTTTATTACAAACTGGGATCTTGTTTCGTAAGACTATTTTTTTTTAGAATGAAGAAATCTTCATTTTTGCCTGCGCGCACGGGATCCTGATTTGAGAGCAACAGTGACTACCAGACGACCTCCAGGTACCCGTACTCTTCCTCTCTTTTTTGCATTTTTACATTTGAAATTGAAATTCTTGATAAATTTATTGTTTCTAGCATATTTATTTGAATTTTTATTTCCATTTTAAGCATTTTATTTAATGTTATTTTTTAAATAATAAATTTTAGAAATAGATTAAAAAAATAGGTCAAATTTTGAAGATTTTCAATAGAAACAAAAAAATAAAACTTGAATTGTATTTTAGAAACAAAATTTAACTTTTGAAACTTGAATTATTTGATGAAACAAAAAATAAATAAATTTCAAAGCCCTAATTGAAACGAAACAAAAAAATTGCATTTCAAAACCCTAGAAATTGAAAATTTGCATTTAGAAACCCTAATTAAGCTTTTTGAAATCTCAAATTCAAATCAAAGCAAAAAAAAAGAATTTCAAAACTCTAGTTTGAATTGAAACTAAAAAATTGTATTAAAAACCCTAATTGCTTAGAAATTGAAACCCTGAATTGAATTGAAACAATAAAAATTGCTAAAACCCTAAATTGAAATCGAACAAATCATTTTGATTTTGAAAACCCTAATATTCGAGCTCAAGAAAATTCTTTTGCATTGCTTAAATGTTTTAAATTTGATTTGCATTGTATGGATAAAATGATATGTTAAATTTTAGTTTCAATGTTAAATTATAATTAGATTAGAAAAACTTTCCATTTTTTGTGAAATGAGTTAATTATTGCTATATGACTTTTCATTTAGAACTATCTTTTATATGAATTTTGATAATTAATTTTAGGTCAAATAATCAGTCTATTCTAAATCTAGCTTCATCTAGGGTCTATTCAAAACCTTAAGTGAGGATTAAATTCAAAATCTAGCTTCATCTAGGGATCTAGGGTTCTTGAATTGAAGTTGAACTACTTAATAAGAAATGTGGTATTTTGATGAAATGTAAATTAAATTAGGGATGGTAAATAAATCGACTCTCTTTAAAATATATAGATGTCTATTCTATTAGAGAAAAAATAAGGATTTTGAACAATTAATTATTAGAAATTAAGATTTAAGTTATAATCTATTTTGAAGAAAAATATAGTTTTTAAATACATTTTTGAGAAAAATAATGGTGAGAAATATATAAATTAATTTAAAGAATAGAGTTGATGACATATACATAATATATATTTTTTTGTGAAATTAAATGAGAGGGTTACTTGACACATAGAAATTAGATTTATTAAAAATGAAGATTTAAGTTATTAAGTTGTGGCATTTAAAAACACCTAGGGGCATTGAGTGTTGGATCTCAATTGTCATGTTCTCATAGGTTAGCCCAAATGATAAGATCAAGTTCATGATTATGGAAATGATTGAGGAGAATAGTATTCAAACTTGGAAATGGTGATGCATAATTAGATTAAATTTAGGTCCTCCTATTGAAGTGTTCATATCATATAGTACTTTCAAAAATTTAAATGATTTGTGAATAATGATCATGTATAATTAAATGATAAAATAAAGACAACTGAATGCCTTCGAATACTAAGCAAGTTTAGTTGGCTCATAATGTATTATTAAATGTGTAAGGGATGAAAAAATTTGAATTTAAATTTTAAAATTTTAATGATTAAATCCATGGTTTAGGATTTACCATATATATGTACTTAGAGTATTGGTCTAGGATTTAAATTTTTGCACTAGTTACCTAGACACTAAATAATCTAAATATTTTTGTTTTCTAAGTTCTTTTAGGTTCTTTCAATTACAAACAATCTAAAATAAAATACTTTCAATTCAACATTTACTAATTTTATATTATACATGTTTTATATCATAAAATTCATTTAAGTGAGTTCAATATTAATGAAAAAAATATTAAATAAAATAATCTTATATTCACTTAAAAAAACATTCAGTTAAAATATACATCAAACTCAATCTTAATCACACATAATTATGTGTTTCTATTATGGAAATAGTCAGTCTATTCATAAAATAAAATAATATTCATAAACTAGGCACTAACTTGCAAGTCCATTATTCCAAGGGCCACCCAAACTTCACCCTAAGTTCGTTAAAAACCCTGAGCCTTGAACTCTAAAATCTAAACCCTCAACACTAAAGCATCCATTTTATCTTAGGACCTTATAATCAAATTTGGTTGCCTTAGGCAACTCCACCAAATTTGATTCCCTTAAGCCACGTCATTTTGTTGTAGAACCTTACTACAAAGATCCCCTTAAGCCAAATTTGATTCCCTTAAGCCATGCCATTTTGTAGTAGAACCTTACTACAAATATCCCCTTAAGCCATCGTATTACCGTAAACCCTAAACTCTAAACTCTAAACCCTAAATAGGCTAAAGACATCATTTTTCCACCAAATTTTATTCACTTGAGCCATGTCATTTTGTCCTAGGACCTCACTAGACATAGATCTCCTTAAGCCATCCTATCACCCTAAATCGTAAATCAATGTATTAAGGGGTCCTAATATGACATTTCTTAATGGGATGAAAGAATTTTTTAAAATTTGGTGAAGTTGCCCAAGGCAACCAAATTTAACAATAACATTGTGCAAGATTATAATATGAATGATATTTGAAACAAGACCTATCTCAATCAATTGTTCCACAAGAAAATGTTCTTCACTAAAGCATTCATTTTGTCTTAGGACCTTAAAATCAAGTTTGGTTGCCTTAGGCAACTCCACCAAATTTGATTCCCTTAAGCCATGTTATTTTGTCCTAGGACCTCACTAGACATAGATCCCCTTAATCCATCCTATCACCCTAAACCATAAATCGATGTCTTAAGGGGTCCTAATATGACATTTTTTAATGGGATCAAAAAATTTCTTAAAATTTGGTGAAGTTGCCCAAGGCAACCAAATTTAACAATAACAAGATTATGCAAGATTATAATATTTCATGATCTAGGTTGGTCAGTTGAAACAAGACCTTTCTCAATCAACTGTTCCACAAGAAAATGTTCTTCACTAAAGCATTCATTTTGTCTTAGGACCTTAGAATCAAATTTGGTTGCCTTAGGAAACTCCACCAAATTTGATTCCCTTAATCCATGTTATTTTGTCCTAGGACCTCAATAGACATAGATCCCCTCAAGCCATCCTATCACCCTAAATCGTAAATTGATGTCTTAAGGGGTCCTAATATGACATTTCTTAATGGGATAAAAAAAAATCTTAAAATTTGGTGAAGTTTCCCAAGGCAACCAAATTTAACAATAACAAGATTGTGCAAGATTATAATATGAATGATATTTCATGATCTAGGTTGGTCAGTTGAAACAAGACCTATCTCAATCAACTGTTCTAGAGTAAAATGTTCTTCACTAAAGCATTCATTTTGTCTTAGGATCTTAACAAACTGTTCCACAATAATCCTATAGGATCTTAAATATAATATGAATGAGATAAATCATGATCTAGGTTGATTAATTTACGGTTTAGGGTGGTAGGATGGCTTAAGGGGATCTATGTTAAACTCTAAACTGTAAACCCTATAACATTCATAAATTATCTAATATTAATAGTTAATTGTATTTTCATTCAAGTAACTTGCCTTAGACATAAATGAGGCTTAAAAGTTTATTTTATCATATGTATTCAATTAGGCCATTTATATTGAATGGTTTAAGGGTATAAATCCTAAACATGTATCTTACAATTTGAAATTACAAATCTAATGCAGGTTCACTCATATCTTCTAGATATCACATGGATCGATTCAATAATATTCACAATCAACCTCCACGCCCTCCATCTCCACCACCTTCACCTCCACCTCCACCCACTCCACCCACTCCACCTCATAACCCCCCACCTCCACCACCCGAAATCGATGGTGCTTGTTTGCAAGCACGAATCAATTCCAATGTTAGAACCATCCAAGATCAAATCAACATTATTCAAAATGAATAATTTTTCATACCACCTATGAGGATGATTGCATCTAGGATGCAAACCATTGTTGATGTTGTCAGGGCTATGGATGGGATCTTAGATGAGCATCGACAATGGCTAGAGGAGAGGAGAAATTCTGATTCTGAAAAGGAAAACACAAATAAATGAAGAGATGCAGTAGAAAGACACAATAGTTTTTAAATTAAGACAATGATCTTAAATAGTTATGAATTTATGAATTTGGTGAACGATGGATATTTTGTGTGATGTGAATTTATGATTTTGGTTCTAGATGGATATTTTTAGATGGATGGTTCTAGATGGATATATATATGCGTTAGACATAAAATGAGCTTTTTGTGAATGTTTCAAGTTTATTGTTTACTATGTACACATGTATTAAAATTGCACATATAGTTGTTAAATTTTAAAATTTGTATGTACATAGTTTACTTTAATGATGTATGCATGCAAATTATGCATGGTATTTTTTATTTTAAATGTATATATGTTAAATGCATGGTATTTTATTATTTTAAATGTGTGTACATAGTTTACTTGATCAAGTTCAATCAATGTATATGTGTGTTTCAATTTTATATGATCTTAATATATGTATGCATGTATCATATTTAAACAAATTTGCATGTGCGTTTCAAATTTAACTATTTCTTGTAATTTTTTAAGTTTGTATGTTAATTTAGTATAATTTAATGTAGGTGCATACTTATATCTCATATCATGGATGATTTTAATATTGATGATATCATAAATCCACCACCTCATCCACCTTCACCTCCCCCTCCATCTCCACTTGCACCTCCACCTCCCCCTCCACCTCCCCTCCACCTCCCCCTCCACAACCTGTTGTATCTGATGAAGCTTGCTTACGAGCACGCATAAATGATCAAGTTGCATCAATACAGAATCAAATCAATGCTATGTAGAGTCAAGGATTGATTCCACCACATGTTATATGTTTTGCATCTACAATGCAAAATGTTGTGGATGCCATCAGGACCATTGATTCTGATCTAGATAGGCATAGACAAGACAGAGAACAAATGAGACAGTTTTATGCTGATGGTCTCTCTTATAAATAAATATTAGACCTTAAAATAACGAAATCCCACCCAGCCCCCTACTTTCTCGACCTCGTTACTCGACATCCCATTCTTGTGAACAAATCTAGAATATCCATGAGGTGGTGCATACATCCACATATGAGTGCACATTTTTGGGATCAATGGTATATGGTTTTTGATAGTCTCCCACATGCTAATTGGGAGTACCCATTGTATTTCTTGAGGAAATTATATGTAGAGTTTGTTGTGGGGCACAAGCCCAATTATTTTGATTTTAAATCATTTCAGGGTGTTGGTGGCGGCATGCCACAACAGAGGTTAGGGGAAGGGTTGATCCCCAATGCCCTGTGCATGCACAACCCCTTGTTGTTGCTCCCAGTCCTCCCATTCCTACACCTATGCATTATTGATCTATGGTCTTGACATTAGGTTCCCTTAGTACACTTGCAGGAGACCTTGATCAACATGCTTCTGCGATAGTGGGTGGGGAGCATAGAGATGATGATGATGGAGTGTTCTATGGAGTTGGTCTGAGTACCACTCTAGGAGTGTCGAGGCCCATCCCACATGTATGTACCAGTTTCCATTAAGTATGTTATGGACCTGATCAGGCCACACCTAGTTCGGGTGGATGTGGAGATTCTGGTGGTTCATTTGGTCACACCAATTCATTTGTAGAGTTTCTTACAAGAGGCGAACATCCTGAGGACATTGGTACACAGGTATAAATATGCATCTACACGTTCATTTTATAAGAATTTTGATGAATGTATATATCAAAGTAAAGTTTGCAATACATTTTAAAAATCAAACTATTTGGTGTACAGATGATAGTAACGATGGGGCAATCATTTGTTCCATGAGTACATACATCGACACCAGTCCTAATCGGCAACCCTTATGGGGTATTTTGATTTCAATTTTTTAAATTATAAATGAAATGATTTTTAACTTGAGTTTTAAATTTATAATTGAATAACATATATGTTTGAAATATTAATGTTGGTTTAGGTGAGTCAATCGGTTTCCACGTTGATTCCACCCGAGGGGTTGTCGAGCACTCCTCCACTATCAGTCATCGTAGACCAGGGGCAGGTACATTTATATTGTAAATTGTTTAACTTACATTAGTATAGTTACAATTATGAATTTTTAATTCACTATATATTTGAAATGTGCATGTACACTTGTAAATATTATAAGTTTGTGTTACATGTCTACATGTCTGTCTAGGTTGATACCACAATCAAAATGGGCATCAGGCAAACATTAGATTTTGCGGTTACTCGTGAGGCCTCTGATTTTCAGGTTGTTTAAATAAATTTCTACACAAAATGTGCAAACTTGAATATATATATATATATTTACCTAATTCAAGTATGTACATGCTTTCACTTTAATCTTGTAGGACTTTGTTAGTGCAACTTTCAGCCTCGACCCAGACATAGTTACACCTCCAGGAGGGCATGTGGAGCAGGCTCCAGATCAAATGGTAATTTAAAAAAATTATTATATTTAAATTCAATTATAAATTATATATTTTGAATATATAACTAAATAATTTTAAATTTCAAATTGAATATTAATATAATTTGAGCTAACACATGTTTTAAATTCTTTTTCTTTTATAGCATGTGACACATCTAGTAGTTGAGAATGTACAAAAATGTCCTGCAGAAGAGGGTGCACAACCTATGGATATGGTACAATTAAAATATGATAAATTATAAATTTATGAGCCCCTAAACCTGCAAATGCACAAAGACAACAAACACGGTTAGATGTTAGATTCAAATGCATGTACACAAGCATGAGAGATTCCCCATGAAATCCATCTATTTAAACTAACTATTAGGAAATGAAGAACAAACTCAAATGACATGAAAGTAAATCCTAATCTAGCCAATAGATTGATGATCCCATGGGGGAATTGGTGCCAATGGAGTTTTGCAATTAGCCCTTTCCCAATTCCTAGGTTGCAATGAAGATGATCTAGAAATGGTAAAATCTCCAAAGAGATTTGAGCATAACCTTGATACAAATGTGAAAAATGGTGAATACTTGGATGAAATGAGCAAAATTAGTTCTCAATTGAAGAGAGTAACTTTGCATGAAGATTGTGGATGAAGATGGATTTGAGTATAATAAGTTTACTCAAATTGTGGATGATAGAATGAGAGGAAGAGTCTCTCATTTATAGATTCCAATCTTGGAAGAATGAGTGAAAATAAGCAATGTGGGATAAAAGATAATCCAATGGCATTGTGCCACTTGTCCACATGTGATTGGAGGAGGAATGAGCACATTTTGGTCAATGTGCATGATAAATGCCATGAGATTCAAATTTGAATTTTGAATTTGACATGTGAGAGGGAAAGAGAAATAGAGTTAATGTCACTTGGCTCAATGCACAAGGACATGTAAGAGGCATTGAATGCCTTGTTGGAAGGACCAAGTCCACTTGGCCTTTTTGAATTCAAATGAGGGAATATTCCCTTTTGATGCTTTGTGAGGGAAAATAGATGAATTAATAAATCAAAGTATTTGATTTATTTGTGCAACTTGCATTCTCTATAGAATTTTAGTGAAGGGAATTAACTTAATCATGGTTTTGATTAAATTAATGAAGAATTAGGTGATGTGACAATTTAGACTTAAGTTTATGAATTGATTTAAATCAAATTGAGAGGAAAGGGTTTAATTAAATAAATGATTTTGATTTATTTAACTAAGGAGGAACATGTTGGATTAAATCAAATAAGGTTTAATTTATTTAATTTAATAAGAAGACTTTAGAGATTTTAATTAAATAAAATAATTTATTTAATTAAACAGGGATGTAAGGTTAATTAAATTACATTGATTAATTTAATCATTGAAAGAAGACTTGAATTAAGAAATAATGATTTATTAAATTAAGAGGTAGAATGTTGATGAAATGCTGAGAAAATGATTTAAGAGGAAATGTTGTCAGTAAATTGGGATCAGGTGTGCCGAAATGAACTTGTACATTTTCCATGTCTACAAAATTAATTTCAATTAAATTATTTTTAATTGTAGACTTGTGCATCTAATTTCAACTTTTTTTGTCTTGTTTGTGTAGATTGATTCAAAGAATGTAGAGGTCGCTTCAGGTGCAGTAGAGCATCCAAACCCAGATATGACAGTAATTTAATTTTAATATGATGAATTATAAATTAAATTGTCATTAATTTTGTTTTCATTGTCTTACATATGATTTCATCTTTCTCTTGTACAGAGTGTTTCAGGTCATTTGCATAGTCTGCATGGCACAAAGAGGTTTCTTGATTATAGAGACAATACATGACCTAGAAACATGATTTTGTGGGTTATATTTGTTTATTTTGTGGACTATATTTTTGGTTTGTCACATACTCTATTGGACTTTATAATTCATGGTTCTTGAGTACTTAGTTGGACTTTAGTTCATGGGTTGTACTCTGATGGACTTTTTTTCATGCACTTAATATATTTACATAAATTATGGACTTTATTATTGTTTGAAATTTTAATTTACACATATACATTTATGCATTTTATGTTCATAGTCAAGATATTAATATAGGACATTAATGTGAAATTAAATATAAATATGAAATTAAAGTTGAAATTAATAGGACATTTTAATATTTATAGTTTACAAATTTAGTGATCTCATACATGATATGTACATTCAATAATTAGCTATAATTAGTCAATGAACTTATTCAATTCACGTCAATCAATAATTAGTCAATAAATCATAATTTACAAACCAAAGCAATTCGTTTATATACCAGAAAGGATAAAATTTTAAGAAATAAACAAAACCATACAAGATTAGAGAATAAAAGCATTAATAAATTCTATAAATAATAAAATCCAACACTAATTTATAAGATGTCAAAACAAATAATGGTATCCAATAGTATTTTTTAAGTTGTCAATACAAATAATGGATTCCAATACTAAATTATAAGGCGTACATTGAAAATAAATAAGGGGACATTTGAAGGGGTCATAATACAATGTCTTAAGGGGACATCTTAAGGGGTCATAATACGACGTCTTTAGGGGATGTCTTAAGGGTTAATAATAGAACGCCTTGAAGGGATGTCTTAAGGGTTCATAATAGAACATCTTAAGGGGTCATAATATAAAGTCTTAAGGGGATGTCTTAAGGGTTCATAATAGAACGTCTTAAGGGGATATCTTAAGGGTTCATAATAGAATGTATTAAGGGTTCATAATGCAATGTATTAATGGTTCATTATACAATGTCTCAAGGGGATGCCTTAATGGGTCATAATACAATGTCTTAAGGGGTCACAATACAATGTCTTAAGGGACGTCTTAAGGGATGTCTTAAGGGGTCATAATACAACATCTTAAGGATATAATTGATTTAACAATAATGTATGCATGAAATTTAGTGATTTGAATACATACAAGGACATATATGTACATATATGTCATCTCAAAATAATGTTTACAAAATTTGGATTTGCCATCTCAAGAACATCTCAAACTCATGCCCAAAATGTATTAGGTCTTCACACCACCTAATATCAAAAAGGTACAAGCAATATCAATGAAATCATCAAAACATACATAATTTAATTTATATAAAACTAAATATATGTACACAACTCAAGTACCTGCATTTAAAATTATTCCACACGTGTGTAGGTTGAATCCAGGCATCCTCTCCTTTTTGTTTCAAAGTATGAGATCAATGCAATGATGGCTTAAGGATACAAAAAAAGGATAATAAATCAATTTAAACTATTAATGTACAAGAAATATCAATATGTAATCAAAACATGTATTTAAATACATTTTTACTAATAATTACCTCTATTTAAAAGGACAATATAAAACTTAAACTATATTTACCTGTATTTACTTATTCCATTGTACCATCCGCATCCTCTCTTTTTTGTAATGCATCTATGATTGTCTCATGCTCTTCCATAGAAATTGTCCATAACACTTTATTTGCACGTCTTCCACGATACCGATCTAGTTTTATATTTATTGCCACCACCAAATGTGAATAATGTATAATTTTTTTATGCGGTTCATAATCTTCAAATGCAAGTAGACCATTCTTCCTTGCTAAGTATTTTTGTAGCCAAGTGCCAAAAACCACAACTGATCCTATTGGAAATAATGAAAACAATCATCATATAAGTTCTCAAATTTTTCTTAATGAGATGAAAAACTTGTTCTAAAATATTGTTTAAGGGGATCAAAAAAATTGTTATCAAAATTTGCTTAAGGGGATGTCTTAAGGGGATCATGGTACCTGTTGGATAATGATAGCCATCATCATCTTCTTGAGGTGATATTAAATTATGTTTACTCTCCACACAATGAGCCAACCAATATTTTGTTTGCTCTTCATTCCCCTCAGGTGCAACAACAACATACACATGTCCTACAAACAAAAATTGATTTAATAACTTGCGCATATCAATATAAAAAAACTATTATTACGAAATAACTTAATAAAGCGAAATTAAATGAAATAAATTGAATTAAATTACCTTCTTGTACAAGGTCTGAAACACGGTCATAGTCTTCACATGCAAACACTTGATCATTTTCTTCAATAGATCTTTCATATTGATCATGTGCTTGTGAAGGTGTCAACGATCTTTGCTCCCACTGTTCAACCCATTCTGTATTTTCACATGCTTCCCAATCTCCTGAGATGCAAAACTGGAAAAAACATGCAAGCTCCCTTGTCCAGATAGTCCATGTCCTTGTTGTCGAACTCCTAAATGAATGCCATTTAGTAGATCCACTAATTGTCTCATAGTCAACTCTAGGTACAATGTTATCTTCTTCAACCAACCAAAAGAATCGATGAACTCTAGAGTACTCACTCGAACTAGGTGTAGATAATATTGTATTACACCAATCAACAATCCCACGTGCATCTTTAAATTTTACTACATGTTCAAATTTTAATTGTTCTCTAGCAAGAATTCTTTTGACACATGCACCAGCTCCATCATGTTCTCCTTTACCATGCCCAACTTCAAAAAAACTCCATATATGTTGGACATTAAGTTCTTTGTGAATCCTACTTAACCAATAGAACATTCGAGCATTCTTGAACTTCCCCATAGAATTATTTGACCATATGAGGTGTTCTTTCATATGGACTCCTCTTTCTCTTAAATTTTTGTAAAATATACTGAAACAATATTGAACAAACTCTGATGAGTGTAATCGTTTGTCACTCAAATAAAAATGATACTCCCTCAGAACTTTTCTATCATCCTCAAGGCTATTATTTGCATGTCTATAAACAATATGGACAAACATAGCTACTTGCACCGAATTATAATACTGTGATTGAATTTCCTCTTGCGGAGCTAGAGTATAATTTTCTGCAAAATCAACCACTGAAAGTATAGTACCAATTGGAAATGTGTTTCTACATGCGCAAAATTGGCCATCAAGCGATCGAGCATGTTGAGAGTGCATGATATATTTTGGTACTATCTTATTCTTAAATTCACTCATGAATGCATGCACACTAACTTTTTCTATAACTAAATCACAACGCTTTCCTATTTTTCCATCTTTTAAAGAATAGTGAACATTCTTAAATATTTTAACTTCTACTAATTTTTGTCCAAAATCATTATCAACACTTTCATGCATATAAATTCCTAAGAATGAAAGGTTTCCATAGTCAATGCATTGTCTAGAAATACAAGAACTTAAATAAAACAATTTACCATAAGATCTTTCACAAAACAAACTTGAAATAAACTCCCTTATTGCTTTAGGTGGCATATTAATACCGCATTCCTATATAATCATGTTAGTATGCAAGGTACAACGTATATATCGAAAAACATCATAAAAATAATGAAATTGAACATGTGTTTTACAACAACAAGATATTCGTTGCTTATTAATTCTTACATACCATGGTTTACATTTTTCAAAAGACCTTTGACTTATTTTAATATTACCGGGTAACACTAAATCACTACAAAATTTAGTTTGTGTTGTATCTATAGGTGTTTTGGGTGAGGATCACGAACTTTGGACCCTACCCTTAATTTTAAAACATCTCTAGCATTAGATGAAACCTTAGTATTATCATGCCAATATTTTTCAATCAAAGATTTAATTTCAACATTCAATTTCATAGTAGACCTCGGGAGTCAACCACTGAAACTCCAACATTGGTTGATATGATAATTTTCTATAATTATTCTTCTTTTTGCCGCTCTTAGCAATGTTTTAGGATGTATTTTTAAAACTTCACTAATATTTCTTACCATTCTTTTATTCAAAGTTGCTTTATTAACTATAGCAGTTGTTATAGCTCTTCTTGCTGCTTTTTTATCTTTAGATCGACTATTTTTTCCAATCGATTGAATGGCACTAGCAATAGTACACATAGCATGTTTTAATGATTGATCTTTTCTTTTTGGTTTAACAAAAAAGCCTAACCTTTTCATTATTTTCCTCATTTTTTGCATTCTCATCAATTGCATCATTAGTTGACATTGAATTGTAATTTTTTTACGGTAAAATAATTCATTGTATATTTTATTTGCATGTGTTCTTATTTGCCTCCAAGAAATTTGACTAGGAAGATTATCAAAAACACCACTTTCAATTTTTTTTTAAAAGTATTTTCATTAAATTCAACATCACATTCTAGATTTTCATCTTCATCTTCATTTTCATCTTCAATTTCATTTTAAATTTCAACTTCAAAACGATTTACATTTTCATCTTCATTTTCATCAACAAGACGGTTTTTATTTTCATTTACATCAACAAAACTGTTTTCATTTTCATTTAAATCAACAAAACGGTTTTTGTTTTTATTTTCAATAAAAGGATTATTCTCAATTTCATTTTCAACAAAAGGATCATTCTCACTATCATTTTCAAAAAATTCTATAAAATTTTCATCTCTCTGAATATTATCAATGTCAACATCGTTAAGTCCAACATCTTGTAAAATTTCTACATACGAATTTACCATTTCACTAACATGTGGATTGAAGACGTACCTGGATTTGTGCATATTGAAACATTATCCATAGCATTGAAAGAGGGATTTGAAGACATAGTAGGACTTGATTGTATAATCATATTCTTCTCCAAATTGACTTCTTGCAAATTCGCTTCATCTACAACCATGGTCTCCTCTATTTTTCCATCTTCAATAGTTGTGGAATTGGATGTTCCTCCATCATTCATTGATTTAATTCTCATTATTCTTTCTCTTTGTCTTTGTCTCTCCTTCTCTTTGTTTGCTTCAATTTCTTCAGGAGTCAATGTCTTCCTCCTCTTATTACGACATTTATTTCTCATGATTATAAAAATCTCGAGCACAAATGAATGTAAATAGTGAAATTTTTCAAAAATATTGATTCAAATTGGAAGTTCAAGACCTAAAAGGACTAAATTCTTCCTCTTGTGTTCCTCAAAACAAGTAGAAAACTAGCACAATTCCACTTTAAAACTAATTTCTTCATGCCTCCTTTGAAAAAATCAATTCATATTGCAAGTTGAAGACCTTTTGTTCTTTCTTTGAAAAAATGGGATCTCTCCTTTGAAAAAAATTATCAAAAAAGCAAGTCACCACCTGCAAAAAAAATGCTCAATGAAAAAAATAGACCAATTTTACTATTCTTGGCCATACATGTGAAGTTGCAGACTTCACAGTAAAATTTGACAGTAATTTAAAATAACATAGTTGAAGAGAAACATGATCCCGATTATAAAACGGGGTCTTGTATTATTAAAAACGGGATCCCGATTATAAATCAAGATCCCGTTTTTTTTTAATTTGAATTTTTTTTGGCCTTGTGGTCGGGGTTTTGCTTCGGATTTTGGTTCAAGAAAAGCATTGGGAGTCCGAACCTAGGCCTTCAACCTGGTTTGACCTGCAAGTTGAAGGTTCTAACAATGTTAGGGAAAAAATTGAGTTTGGACATATGGCTGGTGACTTTTTTTGCAGAATTTTTTGATGAAATTAAAACACATTTTAGATGAGACAATGCAGATTTCAAATATGTAATTTTTTTTACAATTGGATTAGTTTTTCTATTTTTCAATTAATTTCTGATGAAATTGGTCCATAAACTTTAAATATCAATGTTTTTTAGTATTTTAATAACTTTTGTGCATGGTATGGTAAAAAAAAATGACTTTTAAATAGTGGTTTTTACAAATGCCTATTGAAACGCAATTTGTACAATGTGGGTATTGAAATAAATTACATATTTGGAAACTAGACTCAGAGTACTACATTTTATGATCATTGACTTGTTTGAAGATTTCATCTCTAAGTGCTTCAAATTTTAAGGTCAAATGTGTTAAACTCTGAAAATCAGGGAAAACACTTCCACTTTTTGGCCAAAAAGTGGACTCAACTTCTTGCCAGCACCCGATGCAAAAAAATAAATTTTGTTTACAATCAAGAATTCTATGCCATAGTTCAAGCTTTGAAAAAGTGGAGAAATTATTTGTTGCCAAAAGAATTTTTTTTGTTTACTAATCATTAGGCTTTGTAGTAGTTGAACAGTCGAGGAAAACTGAATCAAAGGCATTTGAAGTGGGTTGAATTTTTGTAGAGTTATACATTTGTGTTAAAATACCAGAGTGGAAGGTCAAATAGGGTTGAAAATTCCTTGAGAAGAAGGATAAATTTGTTAACAAATTTGCAAGCAGAAGTGGTTGGCTTCAATGAACTCAAAAGTTTGTATTCGAAAGATCATGATTTTGTAGAGACTTGGAAATCTTGCATGGATCTTGTCACGTTGGATAGGATGAGATTGTTGGATTTTATAGCCCAATATGGTATGCTATTTAGAAGGAGTCATTTGTGCATTCCCAGAAGTTCCATGAGAGAGAATTTGATAAAAAAGAAGCATAGTGGTGGATTAGCGGGACACTTTGGTCAGGATAAGACCATTGCCATTGTTGGTGAACATTATTAGTGGCCATAGTTGCAAAAAGACATGAAGAAGTTTGTACAAAATTGTAGAATATGTCAAATGGAAAAAGGTGCAAGTCAGAATACATGATTATATTGTAAGTCGTTACCTGTACTAGAAAGGTCGTGGGAAGATATCAACATGGACTTTGTTCTTGGTTTTCCAAGGACGCATCATGGTCATGAATCCATATTTGTGGTGGTGGACATATTTTTGAAGATGGCACACTTCATTTCGTGTCATAAGACTAGTGATGTTGTTCATGTTACAAAATTATTCCTTAAGGAGGTGGTAAGACTACATGGTCTACCCAAGAGCATAGTTTCAGACCAAGATACCAAGTTTGTTGGGTATTTCTAGAGGACGTTATGGAAGAAGTTGAAAACTAGTTTGAATTTTAGCTCTGTAATGCCCCACCACGAGACCCTAAAGGAAGTTGCAACTCAACGCGGAAGCGTACAATTTTTTTCTTTTTCTTAAAAGTGCATTAATATCAAAGGAGATGCACAATACTTAGCAAGAACCTCTAAGGTAACGTGACAAGATTACATCGATAACCAAACATACACATTACTTGAACACAAAGCATTTATTAAAATATTAACCATACATTTAATTTCGCATACTTATAAGCATTAAAGATTCTAACAATAGGATAACATACAATAAGTTCCAGATTACATTATCTTAAAATTAGATTACAATACTCATTCCTAGAATGAGGTAGATCAAACCTAACTATTGCAATTACAAGATTCCTCCTCCTAAAAAAATGAGGGGAATAATAATTACAAGAGCTAAACTGAAGTAACTATAAAGCTTGAACTAAATAATGAAACCACTGTGATCTCTCCACTGGAAAACCTCGCAATATAATCTACAAATCAAAAGGGGGACCCAACGGCATAGGTTGCACGTTCCTCCCAACCAAGTGGTACCCGAAGGCCCACCCCCCGTGCTAGGAGATCGTAACACGGATACAAGGAAAATCCCTACAACCTCTAGTCACAGCTGACTCCACACAAAACAAAACCACCACAAGAACAATACTAACTCAAAGATTACATTGCTATCTGAGTATAACAGTATGAATCACTAGTATTGTAAACAAACTACTAACCTAGGAGAAAGCCACTCAAGATACATGAGTTACCCGTCAAATCATTCAAGACCTCGACCCCCATTGAGCTTCACCCTCCTATGGTTATCATATGATTCAACACCACTCCAAACTAAGGAGGTATAAATACTCCAACAATTCCATTCAAAGAAGAAACAACCATTCCCCGTTCGTGAAAATCGGGTGACTCACTGAAAACAAAAAACCCCACTACCATAAAGAACTACACAAGACAAAACCATGAAATGACAACTCTCAAAGTTAACATACCCCAATAGGAGACTTACAATAACTCATCTAATACCTCTTTTCAATTACCCCTAAATACCACAGAAGATATCTCAAACACAGCATAAAGGCATAATAGTTTAATGTAACTTACACATTCTAATTTATCACACCCTTGCATTCAATCAACGAAATGACTTATAACAATTCGCATCACTCAATTATCCCAATTTAACTAATTAATTAAAAAGGCTCTTCCAAACAAAGATGAACTTCACATTAACCATTTCCCTAATTTCTTCAATTTTAAAATAATAAATTTTTTGTTCCTACTAACATATTGTATATAGATTTTTAAATAACTATTCCTACAACCACACTTAATTAAATACTCATTTCCTCTAAATGCAACTAGAAGAACCACATAAGCAATCAACACGATAATTAAATCCAAGATTTGGATTTACTAAATCCTTTCACATTCAGTGATATGAAGGAATAATAAGACAAGTTACACAATTTTCTCCAATTAAATAAGAACCCTTATAAAGACGAAGGAGAAACTTCAATCAATTAACTAACCGACTCTTAAATATCTCTATTTAACTTAAACAACTATATAAACATCATTACATTTATTATTCCATTTCCCTCAGACTTGTAGTGAATAGGAGTTTGGGTAACTTGTTGAGATGCTTAATAGGAGATAGACCTAAGGGATGGGATTTGATTTTACCCTAGGAAGAATTTTCTTACAACAATCCTAATAATAGGAGCATTGGTAGATCACCATTCCATATTGTGTATGGGAGAAGTCTAAGAACTGCTACTGAATTGAGGAAGATGGATAAGGAAGGAAAACGTAGTGCTGAAATTGAGGATTTTTTTGAACATATGAAGAGTGTGCATGAAGAATTCAAGAAGCATATCAATAAGATGAATACACAGTACAAGGCAAAGGCATACCGGAAGAGAATGCATAAGGAGTTTGTTGTTGGAGATGAATTCATGGTGCATTTGCGGAAGGAAAGGATTCCAGTCGGTACATACAATAAGCTGAAGATGAAGAAGTTTAGACCATGTAAATTTTTGAAGAAACATGACTCAGGAAATGCATAAGAGGTGGATTTTCTGAGTGGGATTCATGTCTCACCTGTATTTAACATTTAAGATCTGACAATGTTTCATGAAGGAGATAAGGAGTGTGAGTTGGTAGAGGCACAATGGAGTGTTCCAACACCAGTAGTAGAAAACGAAGAAATTGAAGAGATCTTGGACACTCATGTGGGAAGAAGCACCCATAATAGGTATTACAATGAATACCTAGCAAAGTGGAAAGGAAGGCCAATAGAAGATTCAACTTGGTTGTCTAAGTCAGTCATCTTATTTTTCCTCTAACTCTCGAGGAATGATGAAGTCACTTTTCAAAACTACCTTGAGTGTCTGATGCAAGAGCATCTAGGGGGAAGAAAAATCTTGCATCATCCAATTTTGTGTTTGTTTGTTTGAATAAGGGTTGGCCATATCTATTGGCAAGACTTTGGCATATCGACGAGACTTCCTTCAGGTCCCAACAATAGACCAATATCTCTTTGTGATTTGGCAGTATGCGCATCTATCATTGGGATTAAGCTTCATCGACAAGTGCGAGCTTCATCGACGGGATGTTATCTTGGGTCTCCCCGATGGGTTGATGATCATATCTATCGGTGGGACACTAGTGCATCTGTAAGAGTCAAACTTGAGTCACACCGATGGCCCGATGATGAAAAGTGTAGTGGTTTGTGTTCATCAATGAGAGTGTTTCTTATCGGTGGGATAACATTTGCCATCCTCCCACAGCCCAATAGGTCATAAAGTAGTCAATAAAGGTGTGGCTTAACTGACACACTCTAAGCATTGAACGCTTAGGTGGCCAGACCCATGTGGGGCCCTCTTAACCCAACCTCTCTATTTTCGTAGCGTTTCTTAACTTGAACTTTTTGAAATCTCCGTTTCCGCCATTTGCAGTTTACATTTTCTGTTCTCGTTCTTGTTCCCATGTTGTTCGCGTTTGCCATTTCCACCGTTCACATTTGTCTGATGTATCCAAAACAATAGACACTCGAGCAACTCGGGGGACGGATGCAGTGATGGGAATCAAACAGGAACTATATTGGCATTGTTTTTAAGCCCATTCCCTGTGTTTCATCATTTCCTAGTGTTAGATTTCCTTGGTCATTCAACAATTTTAATCCCACATTCATTCCAAGATATACATTGGGGTGAGTAGTTTTTATATTTAGAAGAGAGTCAAATTGAAAGTGGTGTAACATGTAAATGTTTTTTTCTTCTACTATATTTGCATATATTGAATAATAATATTTTTATTAAAATATTTACATTAATTACATTTAAATAATTTTAATGTTTAATTAATGAATATTTTTTATATTTAATATTTTAATAATTATAAAATATATTTTTAATAATATCATTTTATTTAATTTTTTATTTAAAGAAAAATGTTATTTATTATGTTTTATTTAAAGAATTATGTAAATTTTATAAAAGGGATGTTGAGTTAACAATGATTTAAATTTCAAATATGAAGAATTTGAGATTATAATTTATAGAAGTCTAATAGAATGACACGATGAAAAATATGATAATTATAGATAAAAGAGTATAATTTAAGATAATCAAATAAATCTTTATATACAAACAATAATTAATTTTGATTAATAAAAGGTAGTTGTGGGAATATATAATTTATAATTTAATTCTAGTTAAAGATAAAGATGCTTAGTTATAAGTTTGATGATGAGTAACTCTAATGTAATAGAGAAAAAAAAATGTGCCTTTGAGTCTGCCTTCCATCATGCAAGTAAAAATAAAGATAAGTGCAAGCTAAGTTTTACTATCAACAATCATAAGAAGGAGAAGGTGAGGAAATAGGGTTAGGAATTATGCTTGTATAGAAAGTGGTAATGCTTCACCTAATACACTAGCCATGGGATGATTATGAAATACATATTTAATAATGTTATTATATTTAATTTTTTAGTTTAATGAAGAAAAATGTTGTTTATTATGCTTTATTTTTAAAAAAATGAGGTAAATTTCCTAAAAGATTAGGATTTATAAAAGGATTGATATCTGAATTAAATAAATTAAATGTGATGCTTATTTTAAAATTCAATGATACAAATTTGATGTTGGAGATGTAGATGTAGATTATTTGAAGTGTTGGAGGTTACATACTTGATTATATAAATGTCTTAAAATATGTGAACACAATGTTCTTTGCTTTAGTTCAAATATGTGTCTACAAAATAGAACTAGTGTATAAGCTTACACCTATAGTTGCAAGAATCAACTAGAAAAAATAAAAGCTTTGGAATTCACCCACTTTTATCTTCTAACATTTACACCCCAATATGGATTGACAATGTTCAAAAACACCATTATGAAATCTACTAAATTGTGAGGGTTGTGTTATCCTCATTTAAATCCCTAGATGATTAGTAAAGGTCTCAATTTTTTTGGTTCATATCCATGTCTAAGAAATTGAACTACTGTGCAAATATAAACCTATACCTATAAGAATCAAATAGCAAAAGATTGATGCTTAGAATTTGGTTGTCTTGTTCTTCTAATATTTGAACCTCAATATAGATTGAAAGTGCTTAGTAATTTTTTCGAGGGAATGTGTTGAATTATGAAGGTTTTGTTCTCCTCAATTAGACCCTTGATCAAACAAATTCCATGACATAGGAATAATGATTAAAGGCATGATGATATATGCTATAAGAAAACATTATTATATTTCTCTCAAAGAAAATGCTTGTTTTGCTAAATCCTACTTAAAACTTTGATAATTTTAAATGCTTGAGTGCATTTCTTTGAATAAATTGTAGCATAAAAATCAACATAAACATGCACTAGGTAAGCTCACAATGCCTAGTGGGAGGGTGTTTAAATTTTAAAAGTTTAGGGTTCAAAATTACAAGGTCAAGTTTGCACTAGTCTTATCCAAGAAAGAGCAATGTCATGAGATGAATTAACACATGAATATGTCACTTGTAGACTTCTTATTTCACAAATGATAATCTAGTCAAAGTATGCCAAAAAAAATGGAAAAGGGCATGGATATATCATTAAAATTTTCTCACTTTGATGTGCATGTGAACTTCTATGATGGCACATATCAAAGTAAACAAGATATCAATAATGAAATTATTTTCCGTGGTCTTCTAATATATGAACCTCAATATAGATTGATTCAATGTTTAATAACACTTCTAGGGAATGTGTTAAATTGCAAGGGTTTTGTTCTCCCTAATTAGACCCCAAATCAAACTAGTTTCATGACTTAAGAATAATGATTAAAGACATGATGATATGTGTTATGATAATGTGCTATTACATTCCTCTCAATGAAATATTATCTTTTGATAAATCTCCTAATAATCTTAAATGGTTGAGTGAATGACTTTAAATAAAATGACATAAAAATCAACACAAAAATGCACTAGGTAAGCTCACAATGACCAATGGGAGGATTTTGTCAAGATTTAAATTGAATTTTAATTTTTAAAGTGGGGTGATCCCACAATAGTGGTTTACAATTTTTGGCCAAACTAGACACTGCAATTATTATTTTTAACTAAATCTTCATATTTGGGCACCTATACCAGCTAAACCGTAAGGAATTTGAAGATGATGAAAACTAGAGTCTCATCACATTTTGTGTGTCGATTCTAAAAATATTTTTTTCAAAATTTTTGGAATCAGATTGCACTATTTTTTCCATCTCCCACGAAAAATGGTTTTTTTCAATAAACAACATTTTTAAAAAGTGACGCTCACCGTATACAACATAACTTTTTTTATATAAAGGATAAAATTCTAATTTTTTCAAATTTAGATTTGTAACTACGATATCTAGCACTTGCATTTGGTCTCATAGTTTTTTATTGAATATTTTTTCCTTAATCAAGTTTTGAAGTCAAACCAATTGTAATTAAGACATAGTCGGACTGTATACAACATAACTTTTTTTGAATGTATTGAAATTCAATTTTTTTTTTTAATGGATCAAGGACATCAATACCCAGCCTCAACATATTTTTAAAATTTTTATTTTGATAATCTGCTATTTTTTCACATATGCAAAACAAAGAGCTTGACTTTCGGTGAAAAACCTATGTTTAATAAAACTAAAAAAACACATACATAATAAAACCAAAACATATTAAAATTTAATTCGTTGGATAGATCGTTCTGAGGACTACCATCTTCCAGTTGGGTTTGTGAAGTCTCCTCCATTTTCATCCTCAACTTGAGCTTTGAAGGGCAGAATTCTGCTAAAATTTAGTGGAAGAGGGGGAGAAGGGCAAAAAAGGGGTTCGACCGAACTAACCCCCTTCGAAAGGGTAAGGCCAAGGGGGTTCCAACTAATCCCCCATAAGAAAACGTGGCATCATAGGGTTCGAGCGAACCCACCATGCAAAAGGGGGTTCGCTCGAACTAGGGGTTCGACCGAACCCCTCTTTTGGATTCGTGTGAACCCCCTAGTTCGAACGAACCCTTTAAAACATGAAATTTTCAATGTGTGAGAATTTTATCAAATTTCCTTCCTCATAAAAATTGTACACCACTATTATGGGTTTACCCAGTGTAGGGTCAAAAATTACAGCTCTATGGATGATTAGGGTCAAATTTTTACTAGTAGATCTTATCCAAGATAGGGTAATGCCATGAGATAAACTCATACAAGAATTTTCCACTTGTAGATTTTTTATTGCACAAAGGACAATGTAGTCAAAGTGTGCCAAAAAATAATGGAAAAGGGCATAAATATATAATTAATTGTTTCTCCCATATTGATGTGCATGTGAACTTCTATGATGGTGCATGTGAAAGTACACAATATATCAACAAATAAATTATTTAAATATTTTTAAATACTAAAATGATATAAATTTACTTAAAACATATAGTTCACCATAATATTTGCCTTCCAATAATAACTCCAAAAAGACGCAAAATTGAAAAAGTGTGTAATGAATAATATCTATCAAATGTTTAAAATAAATATGGGGACTTAATTTATATGCTAATTTATTATAATTCTTTACTTAGCATAAAGGTTGCACTTTATATATATAAAGATATTTCATATAGATATTTATTGTTTGACTTTTGAATTTAAGGTTACAATTAAAAAATGAGAAAAAAGTTGGAGTTGCTTTAGTATTTAATGTGATTATAGGATATTTTAGGGTCATTTTTCACTTAATCTCTCCTTAACAAGTGGAATTAGTTTATGGATTTTAAAATTGTGTCAACTTTTTTCTTTGGCTAGTGAATTTCATTGTGTAAATTCTTTTATATTTTTAAACGGTAGATATCTCTTTATGTTTGTTGGATGCTTTTAAGGTTAGCTAGTTAAATAAGATTATTATATTTTTTTGGTTAACGATAATAAGGGAAATGGAAGATTTATGCACTCTCTTGGGATTTAAAAAATATTTTTTTTATGGTGTTTATTTTACATTATGTGGGTTTTTAAATCTTATCCCTAAGAAAAGTTAAAATTGATATAGTATCTATTATTAAGAAATTTTATTTAGTGGGATGGTGGACCTAGCTCGATTGGCTAAAGCATCCAATTGCAAGAAAGAGGTCACGAGGTCTAGTCTCCCCACCATCCCCGTGGTTTCGAAGGGCATGTCACACCAATGTCACTAGTCACATGATTTTTTTTTACCATGCGCATTGCAGTTTATAGGGGGAAACTATCCGATTTTGATTCCTACAGTCTAAAAATAATAACAATTTATTTAGTAAGTTTGATACTAAGTCTTTTGGCTCTACTATTTTTGGGTCCATTGTGAAAGGCTTAGTGATTTACTAAAGACTTCCAAAGGGTTTGAAGGTCTTCAATTAGAGTAAAAATTAATATTTGAGATTTTGTTCATTGAGTTGGTTAGTGAATAATAAGAGTTATCTTCTTGCTTCTACTAGGGCTTGTTCATATAAAGCTAGGCCTTGTAAATCTATCAAGTTTACTATCAATGTTTTAGTTAATGAAAGCTTTAATCCTTGGGAGACCTTTTAATTTAAGTCTAATAAACCTGTTCAATAGAAAATACCTTATTCTATAATTTAGTAACATTGTGCCCAACCCACCAATCTGACCCAACTCCAACTTGATTTACTTGAAAAATACTTAATGCTACTATTAAGAAATCAATTTAAATGATTGATGGGCATGAGTTAATTGTAGAGTTGGGTTGTTTTTGTTACTTGAGATCTCAATAAAATTTGTGGGATGGTGAGAATTTCACGTACCTGAATGGAGAAATTCCATAAAAAGTAAATAATATAATATTTTTTTAAAATTTTTATAAACTATCTAAGCCCCCTTTTTGAAAAATTACTTTGTTAAGAGTTAAACATATAATTATGCATATAAATTATGTATCTTTTCTTAGATTTAAAACATTGCCAATATAAATGGAATATTTGCATCTAATTTTAAATTTTATCAATATTTTAAGAATCGTGCTCAATTTAAAAAGAAAAATTAACAAAAAAAAAGGTTATATAAAAGAATGAGAGTTAAGTTTCTTTTCTAACCACATAAATTATTATTTGTATTGGTGATAATGATATACTTCAAAATATACAAACTATAATATACAATAATTTGTATGATATCATGATAGAATCACAATTCATCGACATAAATTTAAAAAGAAAAAATAAGTTAAAATTTAATTTATTTAGTATACTTTTAACTCCTACCAAATTAAACTAAAAGAGATTTAAAGATAATCTTATTCAATCAATGTTTTAAACACAAACTTGTATTCATGAAACAAATATTTATAGGTGTGTGAGATAAAGGTCAAAATAAATAAAATTAAAGATGCATAAGCAAATGAAGATCAATATTAGGATGAGAAACAAAAATAATTTAATGGAAATTAGTTGCTACACAAGTTGTACATTGCTAGATTTTGTATACTACTACAACACATTCCTAAGTTCAAACAAATCATGACTCACAAGTTTCAGCACTATATATGATTAGATTAATATTGACTTGACAAATAATATCATCTAGATGCAACGAGTGCTAAGTGGACCATTCATTATCATGAGAGATGGGTTCTTGTGAACCACTACTCATGAATCATGGGTCAATGAGTTTGACTCGAAAACTACATGGTTGAATCCTGATAGCAATATCATAATTTGACACGCTGTGGAAGAAACCTCCTACTTATCAAATAATATCATGTTGAATATAAATAATATTGTAACAGATTGACATTATTATGCAACAATTAGAAATTCCTTTTCTAGGAACCTCACATGTTCTTCAACAACGAAAATCTCACACAAAATCAGCAAATGACAAAAGTCTGATATTATATTATAGTTATATTCTTTAGATATTTTTTATATAATATTGCGTAGAGTAGTTATATTCTTTAGATATTTTTATATAACATTGCATAGATGCTTGTTAAATAAACCTAGGGAAAATAATAATTTGACAACATTTAACTCTTAGAAGTTTTCTTGAATTTATATTATGAATCTTAGTTTAAACCATTCACAACTTTTATTAAATTTATTTGTATTTATTTATTTTGTAGCTATTAAATTTGTATGATCTTAAAATACATAATTATTTAGCTAGAATTGGTTGAGACTCCACAATTATTTATGGGTATATTGGTCAACTATAAAATTTTCTAAATTTAAGGGTAATATGTTTTATTTTTACACCTTGAGATCACATTCCGAAACCCATTCTACCACTAGAGACCTAGTGCCTTACCTTGACCTTTGCATGCTCATGCTCTTGGATGACACATTGGGGTCATATGCCTATCCTAGTGCCATATGTACTTGCATGTGTGTTTTTTAACCATCGAGGGCCAAATCACCACTTTTTGTTTGTTAATGTCAAGGGCGACTTAGTTTTTTAATGTTATCTCTAAAACCCATCTAATTTCATGTTTTGTCACTCACGATGTTTTACTTGATTATCAAATGATGCATTTATTACAATTACTACTTTACATCACTCATATGCTTACTTGCTTATCTTTATATTACATTTAATTTTTATGTTCTATTTTTTTCTCATTTAATTCCTTGGATCCAACAAATGCACAACCAATTGAACAAAGAATATTTTATCGCTAACACTCCTATACTAAGATTGCAAGCAGTTCCAAATGCCTACATAGAGACTCATCACCATGTTAAGACAAAGAAGTACTATGTACTACAACATGAAAGTTCCTAATATGCCTTTTCATCCTATGACTAGTGTATTAGGTGGAGTATTACCACTTTCTATACAAGCATGATTCCTAAGCCTATTTCCTCACCTTCTCCTTCTTATGATTGTTGATGGCAAAACTTAGCTTGCAATTATCTTTATTTTTACTTGCATGATAGAAGGTAAACTCAAGACACTTTTGTTTTTCTCTATTACATTAGAGTTATTCATCATTGAACTTATAACTAAGAATCTTTATCTTTAACTAACATTAAATTATAAATTATATATTCCCACAACTATCTTTTATTAATCAAAATTAATTATTATTTGTATATAAAAAATTATTTGATTGTCTTAGATTATACTCTTTTACCTATAATTATTATATTTTATATTTTCCATCGTGTCATCTTATTAGACTCCTGTAAATTATAACCTCAAATTTTTCATATTTGAAATTTAAATAATTGTTAACTCAACATCCCTTTTATAAAATTTACATATTTTTTTAAAATAAAACATAATAAATAACACTTGTCTTTAAATATAATGATATTATTAAAAATATATTTTGTAATCATTAAAATATTAAATATAAAAAATATTCACCAAAAAACATTAAAACTATAAATATAATTATTTAATTGTAATTTTTAAAATGTAAATATTTTAATAAAAATATTATTATTCAATCTATGCAAATAGAATAAAAGAAAAAAACATTTACATGTTATACCACTTCTAGTGCGACTCTCTTCTAAATATAAAAATTACTCACCCCAATGTATATCTTGGAATGAATGTGGGATTAAAATTGTTGAATGACTAAGGAAATCTGATGCTAGGAAAAGATGAAACGCAGGGAAAGGGCTTAAAAACAATGCCAATATAGTTCATGTTTGATTCCCGTCACTGCATCCGTCCTCCGAGTTGCTCGAGTGTCTGTTGTTTTGGATACATCAGACAAATGTGAACGGTGGAAATGGAAAACGTGAACAACATGGGAACAAGAACGGGAACGGGAAATGTAAACTGTTAATGGCGGAAACGAAGATTTCAAAAAAATTAGATTAAAGAAACGCTACAGAAACAGAGAAGTTAAGTTAAAAGAGCAGTGTTCAACGTTTAGAGTGTGCCGGTTAAACTGCGCCGTCAATAAACAACATCGGGAGGATTTGGAAATATCGGTAGGACAAGGAAGCAAGTCCCACCGAGAGAGCGATAATCTTGCATCAGTGTGAATCTAGGTTATCGGTGGGAGCTCTTGACAAGTCCCAGCGATAGGGTGATGGAAGGATGGATGCCAATTGTGGGACCCATATCAGAATGATGTATTGATCGACGTGACATACTATCATCGGTAGGACTCTTGAGATGGTCCCTCTGATACAACGATAAGGAGGCGATAATGAAGGTTGACTGAACGATGAGTTGGAGAAAAGGAGCAGTGGTGGATGGTGAGTTCGATCATGACACATGGCGAAGAAATATCTGATATATTCCACATAGTTGTTGTGGAATATTTTCATTGGCCAACTTGGTGGGGTTGTTGATAACGATATAACGACTTGGTGGTCCTGAAAGCTTATTGGGCGATAATGACTACTATGACACGAGGAGTAAGGGAAGCAAGGTTGACCTGGAGAATTAGAACGATATATAAAATTTGAAGGATACAAGCAACATTGAGTAGTGGCATAACTAGTAGGTAGTAGAGAAGATCGAGGGTGAACTTGGATTTGTCAATCGGTAGATGCATGTAATAAGTTGCCCATGGGATGACATACAACTCTGTAATGTCATTCCAGTAATAAAGATAATTTTTGTTGTGCAAACTCAGTTGTTTTATGATTGTTCTAGCTTGTAAGGGGAGTCCCCTTCACCATATTTTGTCTACAATTTTAGCACTTCTAGTATCATTAAATGTACCTAAGAAACTTCAAGTAAGGGTACTCATGACAATAGTATTTTCTACTATGCATTATCAAGGTCATCTCTATGTGGTGAACTATTTTAGTCATGGATGGAGCTTCTATAAAGAGGTAACTATCCATAAAGTAACATTGAATTTATGAAGTAAATTTTTGATGTAGTGGTTAAGAATAAAATATTACAAACTTATATATGTAGGAATAAACTTGCATTACTATAAAGGATCTATATATTTCAAAACTAGATTGTAGAATTGTATCACAACTAGGAAATACTAAGGGCAAGCCTCACTACCTACACACCATTGGATTTAGTTTTTTATGATACGTAAAATAAATTATGCTACATTATAATAGAAGGCAAGTACCTATTTTCTCTTAAATCATTATGGGAATTTTGAATGGATATTGGTAGGCAATGCGACCAATATGAAGCACTCAAAAGTTAATATATACAAGGGATACACCAAGTGTATTACTTGGACCAATGGTAAGGTTTCACACAAATTATTAGCTTATTTATCATTGAAAGCATCATGTGTCATTGGGTAACATAGTTGTGTGATGTTGCATGCTCACCCATACTTGAATTATTTTCAAGTGGTCTTGTGCACAAAATAAATTATTAAACTTGTTGAACATTGCAATTGATTTACTAAGATAAATATATTTTTTAATGAGTGTATGGCGACTTGGAAAATAAGTAACAAATAGTTAAAAATTTAAAAAATTAACATTGATAAAATAAAACAAACAAACAATGAGATAAAATTGAAAGAGAAATATTTTTAAGAGCATTTTAATCTAAAAGAATTTGTAATCATCACACGACAAATATATATTTAATCACGCCTAATATAAATGTATAATAGACATATTAGAATAAAATGATTTTCATAATATTTTTTTTTAATATGACATGCACATTATTTTTCCAACTCATTTATGATCAAATTTACTTTATAACGTGTCAAATTCAATAATAGTAAAATGTACATTTTGTACTCCAATACATTCTCTTAGGAAGTTAGGGCTTTAAGAATCAAAACATTAAGTAATTGTATGTCGATTGCTTTTACAAACTACATTAAATAAAGGAACTAAATAAATATAAGTCAATTCACTTTAACATAGATTGGATGCAAATACTAAAACATACAAAAGATTTAAAGGCTACAATTCCACCAACAAACAAATAATAAAAAAATAAAAATTGAAAGGCGATTTTACTTTAACAATTGTGATGTTATAGTTCACATGTATTTCAAAAAATAAATTGAAATTATAAAATTAATACATAACTTTTTTCAAAGAATAATTTTAACTACATTTTTCAAAGTAAAAACGAAACAAAAGAATTAAACAAATGAATGATTACTTTTCTAAAATTCAGAGAGATTTTCTTTTCACTACTCATCAAATTGATAGAAAGCATTTCTTCATATAATTGTATACCAATTTTTGCATCGATTTTTTTTTTTTAATTGGATTAAAAATCAGAAAATTACAAGATTACAACATAAGATACAAATAATATCTAAAAACACTGTATATGTTGTTGAACAATTAGGGGAGATGATCCAGTAGTAGTTTCTTACTATCAGTTGAAAAACTACCATACAAATAATATCTAAAAACACTGTATATGTTGTTGAACAATTAGGGGAGATGATCCAGTAGTAGTTTCTTACTATCAGTTGAAAAACTACCATACAAATAATATCTAAAAACACTGTATATGTTGTTGAACAATTAGGGGAGATGATCCAGTAGTTGTGCCCTAACTTCGCGCTTCTCAAAATCCTACGTGGAAATTTCAAATCACTCCAATTTTTTTACAGCAGCTTACATGGCAAGTCCCCTGCTTATAACTTTCGTTTTAGGGCCACATCATCAAATATGATGCCACATCAGCATGTTTTTTTGTCAAGGTGTCCAAAAAGACCCAAAAAAAAAAGTGCTACCAATACTTGTGCATTCACATCATGAGTAGTTGAACACTGATATGGCATCACATGATTGGTTGCTTTTTAGATCAAGGGGATACATTTTGTTTAAGCTAGGGTACTTATGTCACAACTATTGGGCATTATATAATAAGACTGGTTTTTTGGCTGGCTATGTTCTCGTCTACTTTTCATTATTCTTGAAAATTCTTTAGCTTTGTTCAATAATATCTAAAAACACTGTAGCCTATATCAATTTACACCATATTTTAAAAAATGAAAGTAAAACCCTACAGATTAATCTAAAAAATTCTCACTCAATCTCATCCAGAAACCACTGTGACAACAAATGATATAAATTGTAGAAACTCGATATCATTAATCCCACAGACTATCAATAAAAATAACCAGACAACAAAAATATAATACTAAAATTTCTCATATTATAACTTAAATGAGCATCCATGTCCAGTGTGATGGGTCCATCCCATTATCATAACAGCAAATGAATAAGCAGAGCTTAATCCGTTTTATTTAAGCATTAAGCTGATTAGGTAATAAGTCTTATGGATGGGCTTTCCATGGGCGTCCGTTGGCAACATTGGACTGTTCCCATGGGCGTCCGTTGGCCATCTTTAATCCTCGCAGAAAACCTCCTGCATATACAAAGTTAATACAACCAAAATAAAACATAAATAAACAACATTAACTGAACTGTTTTAGATAGCACTACCTTGCGCTGGCAGGGGAAATGAGGAAGCGATGAGAAGAAAAATGCAGAGAATAAAAGTAAAAACTGCTTTGGATTTGGATGAAGCAGCCATTGCAAGCAAGATAGATGAAATGAAAAAAGCTTTGTTGGGTATATATAGCCCGTATCCCAGGCTGGTATGGGCCCCTTCTCCTACTCACTTGACTAACTTCTAGTGATGAGTGCTCTTGCATGTGAAAGAGTAATGACGTTGCCGGCCACTGGAATAACTTTCTATTTGACAAGATATTTGATGTAGAATGATACTTTGAATGTGAATTGAATGTTGGGGGAGTGAAACAAAAGTGTATTAAGGGAAAGGAGTTGGTGGTGGGTAGGGTAATTTTGAACAAGGGGTTCACATCATCATTGTTCGAGTCAGATTTTTTTTTTTATCACGTTTTACTTCATATTTTTTAATACTGACTGACCGCCACTACACCAAAAGCAAGCCTAAATTGTCAGTGAGGGAGGGCGACATCAGAGAGGTTTAAGGGGTATCAATGAGGTTTCGAATGCGAGACCAAAGAGTGTTAAGAGTGGGAGTCAAACCCTCCCCAACGTAGTCACCAATTTTGTTAACACATACCAACTACCACTACATCAAAAGCCTAAGTTGTTAGTGAAGACGACATCAGAGAGGTTTAAGGGGTACTAACCAGGGTTGAAAGTTCCACATGACAAAAATATTCATTATCTTACATAAATTAATTAAACTACAAAATAAGTAAATTAATATTCATTATCTTAGATGGAACAATTTATGCACAAAATCTCTCGGCATGGTATTCTATGTTTTTATTATGATCCACATAGTAACATGAAATGGCTAAATAAAATAGATATTCTCATAAACAATATTTTTTATCATAAGGCTATAAATTGAATATAATAATTAAATTAATTATTCAATATTTTTAAATCATAATAAAGTTAAGAATAAAATTAGTGCAACATCAAAGACTATTAAAGTTGGTAATGAAATAAATATAACATTAACCAAATTATCAAAAAATATTCCCACAACTGATAACTTGTTAAGTTGGACAGGAATAAAAAAAAAATGAAAGAAAATTGAAATCAACCTTTAAAATTGAAATCTAATCTTTTTTATGATACTATCACATGAAGAAGGTTGTCAACAAGGAGATGTTTCAAACGTGATCATAAATTCGACATACTGTAAATTCACCGCCAGCAACTCACCGAAGGATAATTCATCGTCAACAATTCATCAACGAAAAATTCATCGCCAACAATCGATATCTGACCCACGATCACACTTCTCCCTTAGCATCCTTCTCTTACTTCTCTTACTGCCTACCAGTGCAGTAAATATTGTATGGAAAATCCACTTCACGAGAAAAGAATTTGGTCCTCGACACGGCAGTTTGCGTGTTCACTTGTATTCAACTCTGTCTATTCCTTATCATGGACACTGTCTCTCTGAGTCATTAAGTAGTAGGTATTTGCATGTTGCAGACGATAGATTTGACTGTGTTGTTTCTGCTTCACTCATACCAACATTGTCTTGTCTTAATGACGTGCAAAGATGGACTTCATGTAAAGGAGGATGCTACACTTGTATATGCTAACTTTATTCCACAGTTTTCTTCCATCTGCAATTATCATGTTCCATAACACACACTGACTCTCCACCAATGATGTGACTGGTGATGAAGATCAAGTCCCTTGCTAATTATTTGGGACGTGCAATTGGGATGGCTAATAGTTTTCTTATTGCATTAAAACTCTCTTAAAGATACAAGATATTTTCATAATCATTAAAATATATTAAAATTTTGAATTTATTTGTATTTTTCCTTTCAGCTTTGTTCAATATAAAAAAAATTGAATTTATTATTATATTCAATTTTAAAACTTTTTGATAGAATTTAAAGATTTAGTTTATTATCATTATGTAGCTATA
This sequence comes from Sequoiadendron giganteum, assembly GCA_007115665.2. NCBI lineage: Eukaryota > Viridiplantae > Streptophyta > Pinopsida > Cupressales > Cupressaceae > Sequoiadendron > Sequoiadendron giganteum. Next base: position 561,887,613 of record CM021107.1, on the reverse strand, counting down.
ATTCATAGTAGAACTAATGCAATCCTTGTCGCAAAGTAAGATAAAAATAATTAAACTTAAAATATATGAAATTTTTTCAAAATTGTTTGAAATAAGTCATGCATACGATGGTTTACACACTCCAGCCTCCTTATAATGAATCTACACAATTACATTTTTCAATTATTTGAGCTTGCCTAATGAATAGTAGTTCATTCAATATATAAGGAAGGAAATGGGCTCCATTAGTTACTACATTTTTCCTAAGGATGAAGTATAAAAGTGCTATTGAGGTGTACAATGTTTAAGTAGAGTGTAGAGAGATGGAAGAACTTATGCACAAAACATCTCTACATGTTTTATTCTATGTTTGTATTGCGATTGAAATTGTAACATGAAATGGATAATTAAAAGGAATATTCCAAAAAATAGTATTTTGATCATAACTGACAATAATAATTAAAATAATTTATTCTATATTTTCAAATCATGTTAAAGTTAAGAATATAATTAGTGCAACATCAATGAATATTAAAGTTGGAAATTAAATAAATATAACATCTATAAAATTATCAACAACTTTTCCCACAATTGAGTACTTGTTAGGATCGGTAGAAATAAAACTAAATACAAAGAAAAGTGACTCAACCTCTTACCATTGGGTAGTAGAGAAGGATGGTGTAGTCATCTAATCATTTGTGTAATCCTCTCACATGTTGATGGTTAATGTTAGCAAGGAGATTTGATCAAGCATGATTATAAAATCCTTCATGAAAACCTTATTGAAGTAAGACTCAATACTCAGACTAAAAATATTTCTACCAAGTATCACCCCCGTGTTACCATACTTTCTTTTCACATATACAAAATCCATTCACTAGAAGATTGCAAAACCTCACTTTTACAAAGATAGTAAGGAAAGAAATAAAAATCTACTAAGGCACTCTTTCATTTGTAAAATTAGAGACCTCAACATAGTGAATAAGGGGGTTTGACCATCCAACTTATCTCCAAGATAACCTTCCCATACTCAGTGTATGCAAGGAAGCCAAAATGAAGGTACACAACCATATCATCAACTAAACAATATAAATATGCATGATAAAATGTAGGAATGATGTGTCTATCTTGTTGCATAGTGTTAGAAGTAGTTTTCCCTTGATGCCCATGAGAATAAGGTGGTCAAAAGTGAGGGCATATGTATTCACTAGAAAGATGAGATCTCAATTGGAATCAATGATTGTGATCTGCCCTTTGCTAAGGTTTATAGAATTTTATAAAAGGGAATAAATAGTTCAAAATTGAATCAAATTAGAGATGTCAAATCTTATGAAATCAAATGTAAACTTTTAGATAATTTATTTTATACAATAATAGAATCATACAATATTTTCCTCAAAAAACCATAACTCCATTAATCGATTCTATCAAATTTTCTCAAAAAATGAAAATATGTTTAAAAACCATTTAGAGCACACACAATCCTCAAAAAATATAATATTTAATGTAAGAAAACCCATATAATATTTCCATGTAATTTCTCTATTATATAATGATTGAATGAATATGTGGTGTGATCTCTCTCTCCTCTCTCTCTTTTGTGATTCAATAATAAATCTCTCTCTCCCCATCTCTCCTTCAACATTTAAAAAATGTTATCTAATTGTAATTTTCTCAAATTCTAATGAATAGGCTATTCAGTTGAAATAACTTTAACCACCTCTTAAACTTATGAAGAAATTGTATTTGTAGGATACTTCTATTATGCAATCAAACACAATCCTAAAATATTAAACACAAGGAAATATCATATTATATTGTGTAATTATAGCACATTTTAAAAACTAAAGTAGGCGTAGAATATTATTTACCTAATATCCGTTGATCTAATCAAAATTAATACATGTACATAATATCAATTTAAAAATTAAAACTTATATTCTACAAAATTAATTTTATTATAAAAAAAGTAGTTTCCTTTTCCAACTAATGCACATTTTCTATTTCTCAGATACCTAGGTTATTTTTAGAATCTCATTAAAATTATCTTTATCCATCCTTTTTATCATAGGGACCATTTAGCTCTATTGTGTTAGCCTTTGCTTCATCAAAGGACAAAAATATTTGTATTCATTATTTAAGAACAATTAATTATAATAGACTATAATATACTATCTTCTCTATTCTTATCATCTATATCACTCTTACAATAAAGTATTCATGGGCATGTATAATATATTTCCAAAGGGTATGGAAATAGAGCTATGAGGGAATATGATTACTACAATTATGTTCAGGGAAATTTGCTCTTGGAATGCCCCTAGCTAAAAATCGAGGATATGGATTGAGAAAATATTCTCTCTACTAGAGGAAATAGACAATTACACTTTGAGGCATGTATAAAGGGAGGAAAATTCTATTGCTAATATAACTACATTGGGGAATATTTGTATCAATCAAATGAGAATTGGACAAGTGTACATTCTAGCCCAAAGCTTGTTTGCTCCTCTATTTCTATAGAAGGAACTCACTGCCAAATGTATAGGTTGTTGGTTGATCACAGAGCACATTTTGTAATGAGAATACAAAGAATAGTTTAGAGTTTTGCCTTAGGTTTTGAGTCTAGTTGATATACAAATTTAATTTTTGATGACAATACTAGAAATTGAATAGAAAATGGTACAAATTCAAAGCCATTTCTCTCCTAGTGTATTCATTTCATGAACTATTAATAAAATGATCAAGGATTTTTTTATTCATCTTCATTGCATTCCAATGATGTATGGTTGTTGTCTTGGTTTTAATTCAAATAATTAACTAAAGTACTTGGATAAAGCTATAGGTTCATGTAATTTGAGTATAAGGATCCGTATAAGAAGTCTTGGCTTAGGATATGATGATTTGATGTTGTAATGCGGTGTTGTAAAAGCTTTGTGATTCTAAGTATTGATTTGTTATCCAATTATATTTGTGTTGAGATTGACTTTGTTTCCTAGGTTAAGGCACTGGTCTGGGTTATGTATTCATAGTACATTTTCTTGATCATTCAACGACAAATCAAATTCATAATCAAACTCTCTACCAAATTGTAATTGTTATTATTTCATGTTGAGTTCTTCATTCTCTACTCTAAATAGTAAATGTGTAAAGGATCTTCCAAATTATTGAAAGTTTTCATTTATTGAGCTATGGTTATGAGGATGTGTTTGTTATTTGTAATGTACTTGATCATTGAGTGTATAAGTCTTTAGGTACATTGTGGGATCACCCTCCCAGGTTTCACAGAGCCCAAAGTGTAGGATGAAAGCATTGTTGCTTTCAATCATTCGTTGGCCAATCCCTTTAGGTTGCTAAGAATTAGAAATGGCAATTCCATAGACTTCTTTGAAGACCAATTTGCTTCTTAAAATATAACCAACAAATTGGAAACTCTACTAGGGAATTATTTGTAAAGAATATTCATATCCCAGTATGCTTTGTCCCATAAAATTAGTCATACACATTCCCCCACAGGGTATAAAATTTTGCAAATATTTGTCAAATTCTCCTACCATTTATCATTTTGAGGTCATTTGCACAAATTTATGTCAAATACTTATGTGTCCTTACAAATCTTCCACCTAGAGTGTTGAGGGTTGGTGTAGGGGTTCTCTGTGTTTGAAAATCCTTTTAATTCTATGAAGATCTACATAATTGACATCTTTATTTATAATTCTCAATCATTTTGGGTGGCGACTCTGAAGTCTCTACACCAGTGTGCATTATTTGAAGAAATCAAGAAAGTATTTAAGAAGAAGAATTGTGAAAGAAAGATGAGGAAAACCAAAGCTCAAATGAAGAAGCATCCAAAAGAAAAGTTGGAAGGTGAACTTCAAAAGACTCCTAAACAGTCATGGATACAGAAGGATGCTAATACAAGTGTACCTCACATCCCGTCCCCAAATCAACTAAATCTCCTTCAAGAAATTTTAGTAGTCATGAAAGCCAACATAATTTGTTAGGGTTATATTACGAGGATGAAGAAGATTGCACAAATAAGAATGTTGTAAGTGTTCGTAGATCTAGATAGAGACAAAGTAGAAGTAGAAATAGGAGCCATTATCATGACATTATTGCTACCAATGTTGATTTTAGAGGTATTTTCCCTCTTGCACCCAATGGATATTATCATTTACCACCTGATTTACTAACTAGATCCATTGATGATACCCAAAACCTAATAGATCTCGCTGAGTCTTTTGGTTTAGAAATTACTCTCCTAGACACTGATGAAGTTTTTGGATATATTAATGCCCTCTAGAGAGAGCTTAAAATACAAGCTGAGATAAGAAAGCAGAAAGAAAAGGAGAGGGAGGAGAAACTCAAAAATTTCATAAATGAGAGAGAGAGAGAGAGAGAGAGAGAGACTGATAAGATAGGTGGAATAGATGAAACTCTTAAACCAGGAAGAACTTGAACTTGGTACCATAGGTCCTATAGTATCTGAAATCCTTGATAAGAAGACCCAATCTAATCCTATAAAGGATATTGATACCACTACCTAAACTAAATCCACATTTACCAATACTATTGCTTCACACCCTGCAGCTAATGTCTCCAACCCAACAGTTGATAAAGGTAAACATCCTATGAAAGATTTGGTCATCAATGAAAAATCCACATCTCAAAATCCACCCCTACCTCATAAATTAGAATATGCTAAAGAACAATTGAGAAAGGAGAATGAGGATCTAAAAATAAAATTAGAAACAATGCAAATTATGGAAACTAATGTTGAAATGAAAAGGAAGATAGATTTCTTGAAGACTTCATGTTTAGCAGATGGTGCCATAACATCGAATTATCAAGATCCTTCTCATTCCATAGTAAATCCTACACCAATAGTCGATGGGAAGACTTCTGGTCATATAGATAAATCCACCAACAATCCAAAATCTTTGAACACAAGTAGTAATGAGTGTACCCACAATCAATTTACTAGTAGAAACATGGATCATAAAAGAGGTGGAGAAGCTAGTAGGAGTAATGAGGATAGAGAGAATCAATTTCATAGGCAGCCTAAGTAATTGGAAAGGTATAGGAAGTTATGCTTTGATGGGATTCTTGGATGCCCAAATCCCATTGACAATGATATTAGGGTGGTGTTGAGCAAGTTTCATTGGAAATAATGCAATTTCCAAGGATGATCACTTGAGGGCCTTTCTTAATTTGCATGATGATTATGAGGTAGAGCATGAGGATGTAATCATGAAGCTATTCATGTAATCATTGATAGAAGATGCTAGGGATTGGTACAGAGGTTTATCACATGGTAGCATTGGCTCATGGGATGAATTTAAGATATTTTTTAAAGAGAAATATGGAGATAAATCTAACCCTAGCTTTATGCTCAATGAATTCAATAATATCACTAAAGGATAGAATGAGATGGTGTCTAGTTTTAACATCAGATTTCAAAAGGCTATGAATAGGCTACCACCAAATTTGAGGTTGAATGATCAAGTGTTCCTTGTCACTTATTGTAATGCATTTCATGCTAAGATGGCTTACCGCCTGAGAGATAAAGACTCTCAAACTTTGAGGGATGTATTCAAAATTTCTCTGCACATTGAAAATAATAGAAGAGATTCAAGCAAGGTGGGAAGAAGAGATGATGTCAAAATATTGAAGAATCCCAATGATAAACAAGAAAAGGTCTCTAGCTCAAATCCTAACTATGATGAGATATGGGATAAAGTGATGAGCACTCTCAAAGATATTAAATATACTATTGCAAAAATGAAAACTGACTGGGAAATGACAAGCAACAGTACCAGAGAATGAAAATCACCCAAGGCTCCAAGACTAACCTTATAAAACCAACTGGAAGAATGGGAAGCCAATCCCCAATAATCAAAAAAATAAACAAGATCAGGTTACACCTAATCCTTTGCAAAAACATTCTACAAATTTTACTGATAAAACTCCTTGGTGTATGGTTTTTCAATTACCTCATTCTTCTCACCAATGTGTAGTGGCCAAATTGGTGGAAGATGAATAGGGTACACCAAAAGAATATGACAATTCTCATGAAGATGATGTGGAATTTAATGTAATTATGAGCGAGTTTGAATTTTCTTGTAATGATTTCTCATCTGATGAGGAATCTCATGAACTTGATGTGGATGACCAAAGGAAAAGAGCTAGTGCATACCATCAACAAGTTCTCTCTAATGAAGGGAATGACAATGATCATGGTGTGTGCCCATTAGAAATAGTTGAAGATGATGTATCCCTGAGGAAGCCCTCATATGAAGATATTGCAAGATTGACAATAGCTTTGACAGCTCATGCAAGAAGCTCCTGTCACCTAAGAAATAGGATGGCGGGTGGAGACTAGGGTAAAGCTGCTAGCTTACTCATTAAAGAGCAAAATGTAAAAGACAAAGATCCTAAAGTTGATAATAAAGGGGATAATGTTAAAGCCAAGGAGACAAAAGGGGACAAGATTTGGGCAAAAAAGGCTGAGAAACCAAAGGTTTAAGGATAAGTCATATCTCTTGTTGTGAAGGTGAAGACACAAAAATAGAGCCCTGAGCCCAAGAAAAGGCAAGCCAAGTCTAAAGTTGAAGTGAAGAGTGAACAACAAAAGGAGAACAAGGTTGAACCAAGTATGACTTCAATTGATCTACCTAAGTATACTCATGTTGATATGTTTCAATTACTTTCACAAGTCAATTTTTTTGTCCCTTTGCTTGAAATTATGAGAATTGATGAGCATAAATAAAATTCAGTGGCCCTTATCAATGGTGCTAACTATAGCTTACACTAAATCAATGGTGCCTACTCCACCCAAAGAGAGTGGAAAAAAGTTGAAAGAAAAGGAGGTTGAGGGAAAAATTATCTAAATCCCTCAAATTTACTTGGAAATACATTAACCACCTATCCTGGTAACATAGACCCATATTTGTAACTCTAATTTTTTATGGTAACTTCTTAAAGAATTGTATGATTGAATCAAGAGATTTTAATAACATCATGTCAGTAAAATTCATGAAAATTGAAAATTGATAGTGCCTATGGTAAATGTTATGCTATGTGATGAGGTAAAAATAACTTCATCATAATTTATTGAAAATTATGCTATGTGATGAGGTAAAAATAACTTCATCATAATAAAATCTGGAAAGCTTACTTCTACCAACTTAATCCTAAGCTTGTGCCAATTTATTAAACTTTAGGAGAGATAATTGCTTATTTTAAGGAAAATTATGCTTTCTTTCTTTCTTTTGATCAATTGAGAAAATTTTCCAAAGCAGGTTTAATGGGTTGACTTGAGTGCCTTTGTAGGAAATAGTCGATCATCGAGCAGCTGTTGCAAAATTTGAACCTACACGTATCTCAAGTGTGGTAAAGAATAGATGTTGCAAATCTACTCTTGAATATCGGGATGATGCACCGAGGATTTAGTTTTGTTCTTTAAAATTTTGTTATTAAAACTTCATGGCTCTTCTCGAGCCTTCTATATGTTTATGAGCTTTAAAGACATAAAAGTTAGTTTTTAAGTTGTTGAAGACTTTTTCAATGGCTATCCACGCCATCTTAAATTTAAGATTTAGTTACAAGATTATCTATAAAAATGTAATTTCATAAATGATGAATAAGACATAAGAAGTAATGTTATGGTGTTCACATGGTTTTCAAAATACTGTTGAAATGAGTTACTTGATTTATGTTGATTGGTAAACTGTTGAATTATGAGTGATGATGATTGTTTGCCATAGACTCCAAAACTTGTAGCTTATGTGATTTAAAGACAAAGTATTCACCCGCGAGCTGGTCACTTGAGGGGAGATAGTTAGATAGATACGTATTTTACTGTTTTGTTGTTCATTTGTTTAAAATTAGATAACTATTCAGTAGAAAGTAACTAAGTTTGTTAAGAGTTGAGTCTGAAGTTCTGGAGAACCATTGTTTTTAATTTGTATGAGTTATCTTTCATAGTTGATAAAATCCTTTACTGTTTAAAAATATGTTTCATTGTTTGTTCACTTATTTTTTTGCTTCCATAGTATATCAGTTGTTTAGTTTGTTTGTTTATATGCTTTCTAGTTTAGTTGTGTTGCTTTCTAAATTAGTTGTCTTATGCTTTTTAGTTTAGTATTTCCATTTTTTCTTAGAGTAAGATTATTTTCTAGTTAAATAATAATGACCTTAGGTTAAAATTGATTCCAATAGTTTAAAGTAAAACAGAAAATATAAAATGAGTTATTCAAATCATCTTTAGCAAACTGCCTTAGACACTGCCTGGTCGACTAATTAAAATTCAATATTCTAAAGTAGTAGGACCTAACGACAGCCTATCACTATGGATTCCAAGGAAGTTCTCAGAAAGGAGGTGCAAATGCATTCAACTTGATAAACCAAGGTGGAGGATTATAGTGACCGAAACGTGCTTCCAACAACTATAAATTTAATATATTTTGTTTTTTGTTTTTTGTTTTTTTTTTGGTTTTACTAAACATAGGTTTTTCATCAAACATCAAGTTCTGCAAAAAATCATTGTGGAAAAATAGTAAATTTGAGAAAAAAATATTGAAAAATATATATGCACTAGGTATTGATGTCCTTGTTCCATCCAACAAAAAAATAAAAAATGAATTTCAATACATGCCAAAAAAGTTATGTGAGTCGAAGTGTACCTATGTCTAAATTGTAGTTGGTTTGACTTCAAAACTTAATTAAAATAAAAATATTCGACAAAACATTATGCAACAAAATGAAAACACTAAATACTAGTGTTACCAACCTAAATTCAAAAGAATCAAAATTTTATCCTTTCTAGAAAAAAAGTTATGTGAGCCGAAGTACACACCACTTTTTAAAAATGTTGTTTACTATTAAAAACTAGTTATCAAAGGAGATACAAAAAAATTATAATTTAATATCAATTTAAAAAAAAAATACATTTAAAATCTACAGACAAAATCTCACAAATCACTAGTTTACATAATTTTCAAATTCCTATCAGTTTACCTACTATACGTGTCAGAAAGTGAAGTTTTTTTTCTGAAAAATGTTGATTTCAATGTCAAGTTTGGCTAAAAAGTGTAACCCATTATTGTGGGATGGCCCTAAATCATTGATGTAGATATAGGGACATGTTATGAGGGTTATTATTTATGTTATCTAAGTGGTTTTAATTTGATTGTATTGTAAACCTTATGTCATTCAAGAGTAGTTTTTTGTAAATCTGGCCATTTTGTGTCTACTACACTCAAAGTGAAGAATATAGTAGGTGATCCTATTTGGTTGATCATATTTGATAGCTCAGCATGGCACTTGTTATGATATGGTCTTGTTCCTCTCATGGTAGATATAAAATGCATAAGTTGGTCAGCCAACAATGTGTGTGGAAAATCTTTCAGGTGTGTATGAAGGTTTTCAATAATGGTTGGTATGTTTTCTTCAATATTTTTTTAATTAAAACCATTGCAATTCCTTGGCTATGATGACACATCATAAGATTGGAGATAAATTATCGAAACCTTGGATTTCTTCCAAATATCTGGTCATAAAATCTCATTAAATGTAATGCATATTCATGCATTTTCACTTCCCTAATTTGTGGTTGAATTTGTAGTGCATTGTCATCTAGAAAGAGTGTGGTGAATGCCATATCAAAGAGTCCATTAGTATTGTATCCATTTATTGGATTAGAGCTTATTTCAGGCCAATCAATAGTGTAATAAATTGGATCATCAATTTTTAGTGTTTTTTAATGATTTTTGTCTTACAACATCTATTTGGCAGCCTAACTATAAATGATGACATGTATGTTGATGCATTTTGAGTTTCATCATGTTGTTAGTGTCCAAATCATTGTTTTGGACCATTATTTCTTCGTTAATTTCAATGTTGTGAAGCATGGCTAAAATGTTTGTGTTTGTTTCAAGGAGTTGCTCTAGGGAATTGACATTTATTTCAACATTGTTATTGTATGAGTCATATTGGACCTTGTATTGCAATGTATATCTAATTTGACTTCTATTTACATAACAATTGTAATATTTTCCTTATGTATGCAATCTTTGAACTAAATTAGGACATCTAGGTATTGAATTCTATGTGGAAGTATTTTTGTAATGTTTTTTATGTCTTGTGGGAAGCTAATTATATGACCATTGTGTTTGTATTGCCACCATGAGCATGGGTTACCTGTAGTATTTGGTTTACTCTTGTTATGACCATCTCTTATACTTGAGTGAGATTTTGTAACACAATAGGTTGTTCTCCTGGGTTCATTCTATTCAGTGATGAAAATTGGTGTGTGCCTTTCTGATTGAAACATCTTTTACAAACATAATTACTATTAGATGAATGAACATGCATTCCAGGGTAGTGTTCCTTGCATACAATGCATGTTTGTAATTTTGATAGTACATCTATTCTATAACAAATTTTTTGATGTGATTAGGAACTTAGCATTGTTGTTTGATGATGTTATAGTTTTCGATTTGTTGTGTAGTATGTTGGTAGGTATGTGTTGCATAGTATTATCGGTTGTGATATTGGCATGTTTTTAGGTCTACTATTTTTGGTATTTGTTTCTCGAGTATGTGCAAGATCATCATGGAAAAAAGAAGCCCTCAAGTGTCAATGAAAATTCAAAAAAATCAAAGTTAGACAACTTGACATAAAAATTTGAATAAGTTATCTATATTATTTCAAAAATATGTAAGAATAGAATCTGTTGTAAATTTAATTTAGTTTGTAAACTACTAGATTTATTTATTTTTTAAATCTATTTGGTGAAAATTTCAAATTTCAATGCAGCAGTACATAAATTTCAGGGGAAAAATAAGAAGTAGGTGTATGTCTAACTACCCTAACCACAATAAAATGATAATATTTTTTCATAAGATTTTTGATATAAGTAGAGGGCTCATGTCCCGATGTGATGCATATTTTTTTGTATTTTTTTTCAAATAAATAATTAATTATGATTTTTTTATTACAACTTTTAAAAAATATAAAAACTTGTATGTCTTACCACCTTAACTTGGTCAAAATTCATGATTTTTTTTTTTTTCTTTAATCCTATAGTATGTGAAGCATAGAATGTGACACATGTTTTGGATTCAAAAAATGTGATACCGTTTGAAAGATATAGATGTTTTTCAATCAACCTATCAATCAGGACTTTAGTCGTAATTCAAATAGAAAATGAATAATAATTATTTACTAAATTAAAAGTAAAGCATAATTTATATTGGTGGAAAGTTGAGAATCTCCTTTAAAAACCCTTTTCGTTTCATCAATTTAGGGTAAGTACAAGTCGTCAACCACATGGGCAAAGTCTAAAAAAACAAGGTAAGTTGTTAAACACATTTTTTGTGTTGACTTCTTAGGATTGGCATGTCCTAGCCAAATTTCGAAGAAAACCCGAGGCTAATCCCTAGGTAGTAGGTTTTATGTTAGACATATTAGATATTTGATTCAAATCGGATATCCAATTTTTTATATATATAATTTTAAAAAAATCTACTATAGTTTTTAATATATGATTTAAAAAAATTGAAATAAATAGTTTATAATTTGTTTTAATATATCTAGTTGAGAATTCGGATATCCGATTTTTTTTATATATAATTTTAAAAAATCTAATATAGTTTTTAATATATGATTTTAAAAAATTGCAATAAATAGTTTATAGTTTATTTTAATATATCTAGTTGAGAATATACAAGATAGTTTATAATTCAATATATAATATATAATTTATGATAATCTCTTGCAAAATTATGTATAATATATAATATATTATATTATAATGTATAATATTTAAATATTATTTATATATTTTAGTTAATGTATAAATATTTATATATATATATATTAAGTTAATATATAAAAAATTACATAATTAATTAATATTACTAATATATAAAATATTTAAATATTATCTTTTTCCCTCTCTCTCTCCCTCTCCCTTTCCCTCTCTCTCCCTCTCTCCATCTCTCTCTCTCTCCTCCTCTTCCCCTCTTCTCCTCTCCCTCTCTCAGACCTTTCTTCCCCTCACCCTCCTCTCTCTCTCTCTCTCTCCTCCCCCCTTCTTCCCCTCCTCCCCTCTCCCTCCCCCCTCCTAATTCTCTCTCCCCTCCTCCCTCTCCCACCTCCTAATTCTCTCTCTCTCTCTCTCTCTCTCTCTCTCTCTCTCTCTCTCTATTGGCATATGTCTTTTAAGTGTTGTCATTGATGGCAACCTAAGTCATACATCTGGTTTGTAGTCTAATTTTGGTCTTTATTGGCATAACAGAGCAAAGAATAGGGCATCTGATTATAGATATAAAAGTTGATATGAACACCTCTCAGGACTATTATTTTGTGTTGTGGACCTCATACAAAGGATTTATGATGTTTGGAATACCTTACTGAAGGATTTTTTTAATGTGCATTCATTGGTACATGATCTAGGAGATTCGATACATTAATCTGTTGAATATTTATGGTAAAAAGTTGACCCGTCAAGTATAGAAATTGCGGATGTATGGAGGAAGCAGAAGAAATCTTACCATATCTCTTAGACCACTAATCTTTTGAGGGACCCAAAAACCTCCTAAATGTTGATAATGATTCATAAAGAAAGAGAACATGAATTACTCCATCAAAGAACCAAAAATTCTATCAAAAATAGAGAAGGATTGAAAAGCCTTTTGCATAGTTACAAAATCTCCAGATATAGTAGGGAATAGCTGTTGCATTAGTGTCATGGCAATTTTTTTGTAGCATGAGAGATGCACATCTGTCAAGTGGTTTTTCCTGATGCTTGTGGTACCTTTTTCTCATTTTAAATAAAAATTAAGAGTAAAGGTAGAAACAAATGTCTCTTCAAGTTCCTTGGCATTTGGAGGTCCTTTAGAGCACAAAAGAACACCCCTAGTAATCCTATTTGTAAAACATGTGAAGACAATTGTAAATCATAGGTGACAAGAGAATGTTGGAAGCAAATTGGAGAGTTCTAGTTGGTTGAAGGAGTGGAATTTGTTAGTGGAGTGAGTATGCCATAGAAAAATTGTGTGTAATATGTTGTATTTGATGACTTCGTAATTTTCTTGACAAAAGAAGAAGAGGAAGTTTACAATTTCGAACTCTACTGGTTTTAGATACCTTAGGATTTCTAGGTTAGCTTATCTTATGTGACTATCATTGTATTTGTTATTTCTATTTTTGTTTTTTGTTTTGTCTCAGGCAACTATTGTCTTACTTACATTTTAATTGATGAGAATTTGAATCTTAATCCATGTTAATAAAGACATCTGTAAATTTCTAGAAAGCATGAGAGATTATTGATCACCTTGTTACGTTATGATTGTCCAAAGCATACTAGTGATTAGAGCCATTAGAATACTGTAATAAGCCAGATCAAATAGTAAATATTAAAAATCAATGATTCCTCATAAAATTGGTATTTCTTAAAGAGCATTTATCTTCACTTGTTTGCCACTGTACTCATTCTAAAGATGGGTTCCATAGATAAACTCCAAACCTCAACGATAATAATCAGAGACACAAGGATCCAAGAGAACCCAAATGTACATTGCACAAACACGTCACAATATTCTCTCTTATAGCCAATACTCAATGATGCATGGGTGCATCTTTAGGTCAAGGTATATCTAATGGTTTATTTGTTTTTTGCAATTGGCTAATATTTCTCAATTTTTTGAATTATGAAAAGTTTCAAAGAAACATTAGCTAAGGTTTGATAAAAAATTTAGATAGTTGTTAGACCTGCTAAAATATATAAATACATATTTTTCTATTAGATAAATAATTGAAAACAATAAACTATAGCAATTATCTTCATCCATACTGTCAAAGTCTTGCACAATTTAGTACTCCCTCAAATGAAAACTACCACTTATACATCAGGATACAATCAAGTTTCCTCAACTAAAGTCTAAACTAGATATTACATAAAACCACATTATTCTGTTAAAATTTTCAGGTCTTTGCAACACCAGTCATCTTTGTGTTAAACATATCATTCAATTTATTATGAACAGTCAATGGCATAACTTGATCCAGAGCAACAATATGAGGATCTTTGACTTAATTTGTTTCACAAATTTTGTCAACATCTTCCTTATTGTCACCTATTCCTTAAGTTATGTGAATGCCTATAAGCACTAGAACCCAGTCCTTGGGGCATGGAAGATTAGTGGTATCATGTGTGGTAACACCATTTTCAGCAAGAATCAACTTGTCTTTTTGTATCTTTTGCAAGAAAAACAAGCTTTACACTTGCAATTCTAGTCTACATCATCATTGTTATGAGGAACATAGTCACTTTATATAATTAGTTCTTTACAATTATACATCTCTGCCTTCACAAAATCTTGAGAGCCACTCCTAGAACCGCTGCATAGCCTTTTAGGCAAGGGTATCAAAATATATTTCATTCTCTCAAAATCTTCACCCAACTTCTAATCTTGCTCAGTTGAGATCACTTCAGGACAGAGCTCACCATTTCCAAATGGAATTTTCCAAGTTATTCAACATTGAATTTGGTCAAAGGCATCAAAGAGGATATCCTAAAAATTGAACTTCCAAGGGAAGAAGCATCGGTTCAAAGGCTATTGTTGCTATTTACATCATTTACTTGCCCAAGGAGAGGGACGACTAACAATTGAGGAACATGAACAAGAGGTTGAATTCTTGTTTGTATACCAACATTAGGTACATTCTTAAAATGAGAAGCACTATTCCTGGAAGAGCTTTGAGTAAATCTTTAATCCTTGTCTTCCATATCATGTGTTGCATACAATTGCTTCTCTATTGTAACCCGTCTTTCATCACATTCAAACCTCATGACTCTTCTGGCAGCAGAGTCACTTGTACAAAGCTCACAGGAATTTTTAAGCATATTGTAATAAAAATAAACTCTTCCTGATATTTAAGATGTGCTATTTTAATTACTAAGTGTGTTAATCTACTTTCCAATCTGAATTATCTTTAAAAATAACAACACAGGAACAATTCCATATTCTATGCAAAATAAGCATGAGAGCTGAGATTGGAATAAAACTGGAAAGGAAATCAAGTAAGAATAGAAAATACGTTTCTGATTTGGCATTTGAATTTGGTTGGCAGTGGCAGAAGTGTTGGAAAATCCACTTGGAGTTCTGGAAATTCACAAAGGTATCTACTATCAAGAAATACATTAGATAGTAATGGACCCTTAGACACACTAATGTCTAGAGGGTGTGGTAATGACCCTTTTGGGATGCTAGTGTCCTAGTGCACTCATGTTTTGTTTTGGATGCTAGAGTCTTGGGGTACACTAGTGACCTTGCTCAACTTGTAGCATCCTTTAGCCAACATGATTTGGAATCTTCATTACTTGTTCATCCAATTTTGTGCTTGATAAAGATGGCTGCAGAAGTGGAGAAAAGCCTGTAAAAGTCAATAGGGGGAGAAAAAATAATGTGGATGGTTAGGAAGCCCAAAGTAGATTGGATGTTGTAAGGTGTTTCATCCTATAGTGTAAGTATATAGGAGTGATGTTTGCAATGGTGATGGATGGGCCTTAGGAACTTGCTAAATTGGGAAAGTATGTGCTATGTATTATGTATGGAAGAACAATGGTGATGTAGTGATGCTCAAAGGTGTGCCAAGGTCCTTCAATGGAGTTTCAACCTTGAATCTTCATAGGAATCCTTGTAATTGAAGGTCTACAAATGGAGGCAAATGAAAAATTGGTATCAGTAAGGGAGTGAAAGTATGTGGAGCACAATAGAGCTAGGAGAGACACCAAGAAAGAGAGAACAAGATAGTTTCCAAATATGGAAATTTTATGTTCCTTCCTAGTTAGGTTGGCTAGCTCCCAACCTAATAAATTTTTTTTTTAACACCGCTATAAATATACTAGTTAATAAATATTTTAAAATAGAATAGTAATAATTAAAAAAGAAGTAAATAAAGTAAAACTTGAATTTCAAAAATTGGGCACCAAACTATGGGTCTTGACACTCAATTTCAAAATAGGTATATATTTCCCCTTGTGTGTTGGGCACAATTATGTTGGAAATTGGTATGAATTATGAAGAAACTCCAATAGTGAATTAGATGGGATGAAAACTTTAGTTGTTACCTGAGGTTGGGACGCAAACCCTGACCTAGTTCTCTCTGTTTCCTTCAAGTGTGCAATTCATTATGAATAGAACATTTTGAGGATTTACCCAACAAGTGTGTCTTCATTAGGCTATGGTGACATTCATATAATTTTGGAGGAAAGTGTATTTTTACCTAACCACAAGCCACCCTATTCACCAACTGGAAACTCTCATCTACAACCTTGCTTAACCTCAGTGACAGAAAAACCTAATTCAGTAGTGTTGAGCATATTTTTATGAGTTGTAAGGGCTTACAATAAGGCATTTTGAATGACAGGCCTGCCAAAATCAGGCAATCTACTTCTACAACATTTCAAGGCTTGAGAGTCATCTTTTCTAGGGTAACCACACTATTTCCTTGCCCAACTTACAACAAACTTCATCACAGAATGGATAGGATCTGTAGATTGGGTAATTGACAGGGAAAAACTCTTCTTCAGATTTGCATCAGACATCTATTAGCTAAGGTGCATAAGGCTACAATTGGCCAAGTTAATTATGAAGGGCGACCCTTATTGAAGTTCCATTCCCAATTGGTAAAATTTTCAGCAAGTGTTTTTGGCTTAGATATCCACAAAGCCTCACCAAGCGAAACCCTAGCACACATATAGGTTGCTCTGTTTTAGGATTTATTTGCTTATCAACAACTTTTTTTGGGGAACTTAGACACCATTCTAGTGGACTGTATTAACTAGGTTAAACTGACTTGAATTTTTATATTCTAAGTTGAACTCATCTTCTTTAATACAAGTGGTTTGTTTGAAGTATCATTTGGCAGTCAATACATTTGCATGATTTAACTGTTGTATCTAGAAATACATAAAATGAAAACAAAATCATTTATAGCTAGGAATACTCCAGTGATATCAGAGCCACTTTTTTTTGCCAACCTACATATACACAAAATTTAGCAGCCAGCTATAGTACTAATAAATAAATGTTTAAAATCTATGGGAAGAATCAATTGTAGCTAGCATCCTTGCAATTACTGATATAACTAAGGGGAACAAATTACATTCCAAGGATTTTTTGCACACTAATTAAACCTTTGTCGGGGTTGCCAAAATGTTGTGGGATTTGTCAAAGGTTCCAAAAAGAAATAGAAAAATTGTCAAGGAAAAATTTGTAGACATGGAAAAAATATGAAGTTGTTGGAGGGAAGATAAAGAAAATTATTTGGAGCCTATCACAACTATATTAGCAATTTCAAATCCTCACCTATGCAATTATGCATATCTTTTGACAAAAGTTGAATGAATAGTGAAGACGAAAACATTTTAAATGAAAATTAATATTACCTATTATAGCTGCAAGGAAGAAAAACATATTTTTTCCTGATTTATGCTTGTTTAGAGGATTTAGAGTAGATTGTCTTGTTAATGAAAATGATATGCAGATATTTGTTCTACAGAGTTAGAAAGGAAATTTTGGAAGAGTAGGAATAGATAGAACAGTAAAAAACCAATCATAGTTCTTTACATATTGCAGCTAGCCTACAATGACGTAGCCTTGTCAATTTCCATGTCTATTCCTCAATAGCTTTTTGAATCAATTGAGTTAGCCACATAATCACATAGAATCAAAGAGTTTCGAAAGAAAACAAGAATTGTGGTTTCTTTATATAATTTTGTCCAACCATTGCTAATAGCCATAAAAGAATTATTTAAAACCAATAGAAGAGTCTAATATGTAAAAGATTAAACTCACTGGCCCTTGGTTTAGAATATGCAAATATTAGATATCAAGTCCAAAATTATTCAATATCTAACATTTTTAATGGTTATAGAGTATTTCAAGGCATGCTTCTCTTTGTCATCAGCACACCATGGAAACTTGTGATGTTTTGCAAATTTGCTATGCCAACTCTGATTACCCATGTGTAGTCTTGGGCGCTAGTTTCTTTGCTATTGTGGCTTATATTGCCACCCTTCATTTAACATTAATTTGAAAAACCATATATGCAAATTCTGTGAGAATTCCATATTCGATCTCCATACATGAATATTTTATAAATTTGAATCTAATTTGGGGTTTATTCCCTTAATATAATTTTTTTAATGTGATTTTCATAGCTTGCGTTTCCATTGCAGTTAATTGTACTCTAGCAAAAAGAAAGGGTCAGATTCGAGGGATTGCCATCATTTATCCTTACAAAATTTAGAAAATTAGCTTATCTCAGTGTGCATGACATTGTGTTCTTCATTGCAAATGCAATTTTCCAAAGTTCAAGAAAATCTTAAGATACGAACAAAACAAATTATCCTGGTATTTTTCTTCAATTTGTTTATGTGGAAATTTTTTATTTCCTTTATGAGATGACAATTTAGATTGTGGTGTTTGTTTCATTAGTCATAGTGATGCTTTGAATTTACCTGTTTGATGCCAAATCTTTTGGCCATTGTTTATTTTGTAGGATATTTGATTCTAGTTATAATTATTCTTCTGTTCTACTAATTTTGAGAGGCCTTGTTAGTGGTTTGAAACTCAATAGGGCTAATGTAAAATACAAACCATCTTGCCTTTTTTGTTGGTATAGGGTCTAATGCTAGCAAATAGATTGCAAAATATGTTAAGGTCTACAATTCATCTTCATGTATTATTTGAGGTAATGTTTTGCTTTGCCTTTGTAGTTTAGGATGCTTTCATTTTCACTTCTATCTGCTTTGAAATCTCTTTTCTCTTATAGTCAAATGAATGACATATACAACTCTTAGGATATAGCAAGAAATGCAATTGACTGTATATTGAATTGATATTTATGTTGATGGTGAAATAATTATATGTGATTTCTCCTCGTGCCTCCAATAGTTTCACTTGGATATATGTCTTTATTAAATGTTATAATCTTCTATCTAGTTAAGTATATGCTAGCTTGTTTTATAATTTAATCAAAGCATGGAAGTGGAACTATTATGACTTACATTAAACCATAGTAGAATTTCTATTACATACCAAACTAAACGTGTAAATGGAATCAATTACACGGGTTTAAACTAGGAAAAACATGATTGATTAAAAAATATTTGAGTACTCATAAAATCATGTAGAAATTAATAGTAATTGTTATTTCATGCCAAGTAGAGTGCATAAAAAGATAAACAAAGTATAAATTTCAATTATTGGCATGAACAAAGATTCAATGTTGTCATTTACTCTTTAATTTATCAAATTTCCAGTCTTAGAGTACATACACAAAACAAATTGGAGAACGTAATAGACTAATTGTTTACTCCTTTATATAATAAGAGTAGTAGACCCATAAATGAATAAAAATGACCATGCATACTAGATGGAGTAACAAAAAAATATCTTTATGCATATGAAATTCTTATAGAGAAGTAGACAAGAAATGATCAATCAAATATTAGACTACTTTCCTTGACTATGAGAAGCCAATTTAAAGTACCGGATAAGTAGAACACAACCATTGTCAACTAGTAACAATTGACTATTAACAACTGACCGCAAACCGACAAGTAAATAATACATGATTGGACAAAAAAATTAACAAAATATTAACAAAGGCATTTTACACTAACTGCATCATCTGTCCCAAAAAAGAAAAGTCGGATAGCTAGCTGACAAGTAGAGAACAATAATAGATCAAGAAATATCAAATAAAAAATTCTAGACCTATGATGGCATTGTAGAAGAAGAGCTTTTAGGCTGATGATTCCCTAGTGCAACTAGAACAACCTGATCATAACCTAAATGCTCCATTATGAAATATGGATGAAGATGTTGGGAAGGTTGAGCCTCTAGTACTGCTACCTTTAAATTTGCATTGGTTTCTTCAATTGGAAATAGAATTGAAAACTTATGAAGTATATCATGATCATGTGCATGTCTAAAATGCAGGGCATTGGATTGAGAACGTAGTCACCAACAACCTAACAATTCAATAAACCTTGCTTAGTTCTCCTAAATGCCATAAATATACCATTACCCAATTCACGAGTTGGTTGGAATGATTCCCTATCTTTGTTGAGCTTAGAGTTTGAGAAAGAGAATACTGCATAAATTTGGACATCTAACCCTACAACAAGAGAATGAACAAGATATATAGAAATGTGAGGAGAAATCATGCAGTTAGAAGTGCCACATAGACTGCATAGTTTAATCTTCCTGTAGAGGTTGTACATACAAAAGTTGAATGTCTAGCAATGACCATATGATGAGAAGGTGCTACTTGTGTTGTATTGTTGGGATGAATCATATATGGATACAATACATTAGATGGAAAATGATTGGGTGATTGTACAATTGACAAGGAAACTGAAGAGGGATGAATAAGGGAGTACAAAATATATGGGTATACAATAGAAGATTTTGAAGAGATTGTACAATTAGAGGTGGAATTTTCAATAGTTAACATATGGCGACAGGCATTTTATAGTACGCATATGGTGGAAGTTCCTCCAGCAAACCATACATGAAATCAGGTGTACAATTAATAATTATGGATTATTTTGACTGTATGGTTGAAAAGGAGGTTGCACATGGCCGTATGGTGGAGAAAAATCCAAGAGAGGGCCATATGGTGGAGTATAATCCAGAAGATGGCATTATGATGTGTTTCATTCTTGACCCGTCCAGAATATCCTCAAGAGTGCACTTTCATAATCGACTGTTTTTACGTTTTCTTCTTGTCATTTCTTTTGTGTAGTTTCTTCTCTATTCTTTTCTTCTTGTTGTCCTGCTTGGTTTCCTTTCGTTTTTCATTTCCTCTCTCTCACAGACACACATATATTTATTTTATTTCCATTTTTGTCTTTGGTTGAGTTATTGAATTTTTATTTTTATTTTCATTTCCTATCCCCTTTATATTTCTTTCCCTTTTTTGGCTTGTTTTCTCATTTCTACTTTTCTTTATAATTATTAAGTTTCTTTTTCTTTTGTTTTATGTGTCTTTGACTTCTTCGTTTCTTTTTTACTTAATTTGTTCCCTCTTTCATTTATATTTATTTATTTATAATTTTGACTATTCTTAATTTTCTTTCTTTCTTTTATTTATATATATAATTTTCTTACCTTTTTGTTTTCTCTTTCTTCCTTATATATTTTGATCATCAAGAGTTAGATTTTATTTATTTATTGTTTTAAACTTTGATTTTTCTTCTTGTTTCTTTTGTTTTTTCTCGTCTTTTTAACCTTTCTTTGATATTTTTCGTTATGATATTTTTTTTATTTACTTCTTTGTTTCTTTTTAATCTCTTCTCCCTTTTATATATATATATTTTCTTTTCTTTTCTTTTTTCTTTCTTTCTTATATTTTAATATTATTTTATTTTTCTTATGTTTATTTTTATTTTTATTTAATTGTTTTAGTTTAAGTTTTTTCTTTGTTCTTTTCTATAATTTCTTGTTTCTTATATATATATTTATTTATTTCTTTATTCATATCTTATTTCTCTCCGTTTCGTCTTAACTTAATTCTTTCTCTCTGTCTTTTATACATTTATTAAAAAGTTTTACTATTACAAATTTTCTTTCCTTCTCATATATATAATTTTCTCATATTTTTTGTTTTCTCTTTCTTCCTTATATATATAATTATATTTATTAAAAAAATTACTTTTCAAATTTATATATATATATATCTTATTTATTTTGTTTTCTCCTTCTTCCTTATATACAATTGAACATCTAGAGAAAGATTTTTTCTTTTTCTTTTAATATCTTTTAGTTCTTTTTATTTTAATCTTTCTTTGATGTTTTTCTTTATGTTATTATTATATTTATATTTGTTTCTTTTTAATCTTTTCTCTCTCTTTTATATATATATAATTTTTTTATTATATACTATTTAGTTTTCTTACTTTCATATATATATATATATATATAAAATCTTATAATTTTTATGTTTTTTCTTTTAACTTTGTCTTCCTTTTTGTTCATATATATATATGCAACTTTCTTGTATTATGTTTTTTCCTCTTTTATAATTAATTTTCCGTTCTCAGCCTATGTGCAACTTTCTCTCCCCTCTTTGGTCTATTAAAGTCGTCTTGGTTTGTAACTTTCTATTTTTCTCCTTATGCTCTCTACTTTCATCCTGATGACGGTGATCCGAAACATTGATGCAAAAAAATTGATACACAATCAAATCCAAAAATCTTGAACAACATACAATATGGATTGTGGAAATTTGATATCATTAATATGACCCAACTTTTAAGGCTTTTTAACTCTCAAACTTGACACATTTTCTTGTTGGTTTCACCACTCACTTTCTCTTTCCGATTTCCAATAAACAATTAAAGCAAATTATAGTTACAAAGCATGCAAGGAAGTATGATGCATTTCTAAGTAGGTTGTTTTTCTTTCAAGGCAAGTTCATCTTTGCATAGCAGAAACAATGATATTTATCCGACTTTTTATTGGTTTTTGGAGAAATTTCAAATGCCATAATTGACATTTTACATGGCTAGCAATAGTTTGTGAAGATTTTCCAAGAGCATTTTTCTTCTACCTTTCATATTATTCTTGCTTTTTGAACACTTACCTATCCAAATTATTTGACTTCCAAGAGCTATTTTTCATCCCCAAGTACACTTGTTCAAATTTTTACATTCTAGAACACTAGAATGGTTTCACACAACTAAGAGGTCATCTTATGTTCAATCATATGAGTTGTAGGCATAAAATATTTAATCAAATTTTTGTCAAAGTTGAGTTTCAGAATCAGAGAATTGGTATATCATTATACTAGGATATCAATGAATTGATCATGGTCAAGGCATTATACTAGGATTTTCAATGAACTCATCACAGTTAAGTTTTCTAGTGCTTGTCAAATAATGTGCAAAGTTTTGGTGTTCTTTAGAAGACTTTCTAGTTTTAGTGTGAAAGATTGCTTCAAAATTTCTATTTTTAGCAATGGTCACATTTGGCGATGGCTATTTGTAATGGCCCGCCAAGTAACCCTAAAGGAAGTTGCAATTAACGACTTAAGTGAACCAATTTTTTTTTTTTTATAAAGTGTAATTAACATACACATTCGCTTACTAATTAAAAAAAACCTCTAAGGGTACAAGGTTGGGATTACTTAAACCCACACAAACATAACCATAGCATCTAATAACTTTATGAAATAAGCATCATGCATCATAAGGATACAACATAACATAATAAGATAAAAAACCAAGATACCATTTCATAATCATTTACTTAATCCAGTAACTAGACACTCATTCCTAGAATGAGGCAATAGTACATAAGTGTTACAATTACATAATTCCACCTCACAAATAGATGAGGGGTAAAATAAATTATACAAAAGAAAATATAACAATGCATGAATTAAACACAAGAACCGCGAGCTGTCCATCTCGATGTTTCGCCACCAAGTACTAAAGATAAATGGGGACCCAACAGTGTATGGTGCATGTTCCACCCAACCAAGTGGTACTCGAAGGCCCACCCCCATGCTAGGAGATAGTAACAACATATCATGGATAAAGATCTACAACCACTAACCATAGGTAGACTCATACTGACTCAACCAAACAAAAGAACTAAACAAGAACAACTCTCACATCACTAACATAGGTCACATTGCTTCCAGACATGAAATAGATCAAGTATGTTCAGAGAACCATACACATAAAACAAGTACTAACAGTTGTCCTAGACAAAGTGTCATTGCACAGTTCATAATAAGTTACCCTCAACGGATCTTCATAGGCTCTGATGTTCCTGGTGGCCTCTACCGACCCTCGACCCTCATACTTACTAATGCGGAATCAACTACCTCTCATATTGACAAGATAGATGACTTTGCCATTTCAGGCCTTCCCACCCGCTCCAAGCCTTAACTAGCACTTGCAACTATGAGTGAGGCTAGAACTTATCTTTTTAGTGTGCAGTACTCCCCAAATTTATAATTTTAGTTATCACTTGATTAAACTTACTTCCATAGGTTACCCAAATCTTTCCTCTTTCGGGCTCTGGCCCCTAATGGAAGCCACTCTTCTATTTGACAACACACAAACAAAACTAACCACCAAGGAAACCACAAGTGCATACAACCTAGGTATCATAACCACTCTATCTCAAGGAGGAAACCAAATAATAGAACTCACTCCAAACATCTTGGAGGCAACAAGCAAATAGTCCACTCCTTTCACGGGAGGTACAAAACATCCCCGTTCGTGGAAATCGGGTAAATATTGAAAACACACCATGCACTACCCAGGGAAAAACAATTGGTTGACATAATGAATCGACAACCCTCATCCTCTAAGATCTTCTGAAAGACTTACAATTTTGGACTAATACATAATCCCATATCCCAATTACAACATGACGACATAGCTACAAAAGCATTCAAGTCATTAATCAAATCTAATATTTGGATTTCCTAAATCCATACTCATCCAATAGGTAACGTTGACAAAGTCAAAGACACGATAACTAGATCATCTGAATTAATCATAAACCATATTTCCTCTTTCATTATTGGGAATCTTGAACAGTTTAAACTCACATCCCCTTTATGAAATACGAGAAAAATAAAACAAAAAGGCAATCACGAGGATCTTATTATTTTCGGATATTCTAAATCCATAACTCTTTCATATATAATTAAATTGTTCTAATAGAAATAAATAAATAAAAATAATTAATTGTCACATCTATATAACAACTCCTTAATTCACTTTTAATACAACGTAAAACTATTGCAAATAATCTTTTCAATTTTCTATCCAAAACCTATACCACATTCAATTTTCCTTTCAAAAACATGCAATTTCTTCAATGTATAATTAAATATCTTTTTCCAATCTAATTTATCATGCATTCAACCCTTATCTTTTAAAATCTTCATGCAAAACTCAATTACCCGCGTCTGAACAAAACAACATAAAATATTGCATATATTCTCAATAGAAACTACTCATAATATATTCATCAAATATATATATCCATATATTTACTATGTATATACGTTCTTTATAATATCCACTATCTTTACATAATATCCCTTTAATGTTTTCAAAATGATAAAACCTCTATTATTAATACTACATTAAATATATATATATATACATATATACATTATATATATATTTTATTCTTATATATAAATGTATATACATATATTTAATATTGATCTTATTTAATACTTATTTTCGAATTTCATTGGAGGCGAGCGAATTTGAGATTCGCCGAATATATGAAAACATATTATAATAACTAAATAAAAGTTTTAAAGAGATTGGGAAAATGGCGGACGAACTACCGAGTTCATCGTTTCCTTAAACCCCACACAAGAAGTCCCTATGTTTGGGGGGCGGTTCTGCATAGCACAACCGAACCCCAAACATGGGCGCAGCCTGCTGTGAGAGAGGATGTGGAGGGGGTTGCAGAGGCCCTTCCTCCACATTCGTCCCCTCATGGGGGCCACGGTGGAGACAACGCCTCCCATGCCTCCCCCAAGATGTACCATCGAACCCTAGCTAAAATCTGCGGTTTTTTTTAACAAATGAACTTCCGAAAATTTCATACTCTTAACCATGGACACCGTATAGATGACAAATATAATAAATTCACCAAAATTCACAAAAGCTCAAAACTAAATCTTTTATTCATTTTTCTTGAATTCATAAACAATAAAAGAAGAAGAAAACTAAAATGGATCTAAGTTATAACCATAAGTTTTCAAATCTTGTAGGTTTCTCCACCTAATTTCTACAGAGGTTTTTGAAATAAATTGATTTTCTACAAAGGTTTATACAATCTTCCCCAAATTTCAGATTAATTTAAATCTAATTTCCATTAACAAATCCAAATTCCCAATGAATTCAACAATAGATTCTTTAAACAATATAAATTTGTTTTAAACAAACAAGAACAAGAAAAACACATAACAAAACCTAGATTTTGAAGCTATAGGAAAAGATGAATTTCTGATGCAAAATCTCCTCCAAGGATCTCACGAATTCTCTTCTACCGTGCAATGAATTCAATCCAAAAGCTCAACCAATTATAAATAGACTTTCCTCAAATCGATTCTACAATCAAAAATTTCTTCAAACCCTTCTCTGTGCAATTTTCCCCGAAATCTTCCTTCCAAAATCTTCTCTCTAAATCCATGAATTTTTAATAATCTCTTCTAATTAATTCCACTTTCACATGTTGGCATAATTGAAAATATCTTCCATAACCAAATCTGATTTTGCATGCAAATCAAAAATTTAAAATATCTAAATATTAATTAACTCCCACATTTCGAAAACTAACTTTGCTTTTAAAATTCAATTTCAAATTCTAATTTAATTCCAACTTAATTGAAATAAAATTCCAAAATAATTAAATTCCCTCTAAATGAAATAAAATTCCATAATGAATTTAAATTCTTTTATTTCTTTTAATTTTCGTAACATCCCAATTAATTAATTAATTAAATTATTTAATAACTAAATTCAATCCCTTGGATTAAATATAATTAATTGAATAAATTAAATATAATTAATTAATTTAAATATAAACTTTTATCCACATTGCATAATTTAAATTAAATAACCATCAGCATGATTTAATGCAATTATTCAAACTATCTATTTCCAAAATAAGAATCTTTTCAGAATCAAATAACATTAAAGCAAAGAAATCACCGACTCGACACAAACAACTGATGACACACTATGGCTAGGGTGTAGACTTGACACAAGTTACCTAGCTACTATCTCCCGTTCAAGTTAACTGTTGGATCGACACGTTCAAACCTGTGAAACCAGGTGGAGTCGATGTTATGTACCTACAAACCTAAAAACAAATAACCAACATCATATAATATAAACAACATAAAATACACACCGTGAAAAAAAAATCACAGATTCACATGGCGCTCGAAAGTGAGTGATGCAAACCCGTCCCCTTCACCAATACACTCATCAAAACTGACATTTACATTTTACTCAATAATCTCATATGCGCTAACATCTTATATCAACTAACACCATTACACCATTAACGCATGTAAAACAAATCATCAGATAAATCAAATCACATCACATAGTCTATCACTCAATAAATGGTGATCAAATACACACATAAGATAAAATATCTGAATATCCAAAACATAAATCAGAGAAAAACAAGGACACACTGTCCAATCCAGAAAGAAAAACGGAGGGTTGTTACACTATTCATGGTAGATATCAACATTTTTGAAGCTATATGTATTTTATTATTATTTTAGAATTACTTTGTTTTCCACTTTTTCTACAACTTGAGTATAGATATACTTTAAATTAGTTATTTTTGAGATATTTTATTATTATTCTCAAGTCCTTAAAATCTCTTTATTGTAATTTATCAATACATGTGTTGTGCATGTAAATAGCTAATTATAGTTAAAGCTAGATTTATGTTGTTGAGAGTGTCATTTAAATTGAATGTTATTAGTACTTGTGCAACATTTTTTACTTGTTGAATTAGTTAGTAAGTTTTTTTTTAACCAAGTTTTTATCCTCTTGAAATAAAATTTAATCTCCCTAAAAAGAATATGTAAAATATTTAACTTTATAAATTTTAGGAGTTGTTTATTCTTGTTTAATTAGTTATTAATAAGTTGTTTTAATCTCCATTTGTAAAATATTAAACTTTATAAACTTTAGGATTTTTTTTGTTTAATTAGTAATTAATAAATTGTTTTTGAACCAATTACAAACAAATATTTTTTCTTTTGAAATAAAATTTAATCTCCCTTAAATATTTAATTTTATAACTTTTATAAATTCTTTTTTGTGAACATGATTGACTAAAAAATTTTGGGTGTTAAGGGTGGATTTTTAGAAAGTATGAAAGTGAATTATTTTTTGCCATTTTTAGGAATGGTTTTTGTTGCTTCCATATGTATTATCTTTTATAAGTTAAGTTAAAAATAGTTAAATTCCCTCCTCCAAATGTCATTATCAATTGCAATCTTTATCTCTTTGTTGATGATTCCCTCTCAAACATTTTTATTTATGTTATTTTTCAATCTTTGTTATTTCTCTATCTCCTTATGTGTATGATCTCCATTTCTCCATGTCTCATCATTTATTTTTCTTTTTTCATATTTAGCTTTTTCTTTAATAGGTATGTACTATTTTCACATTATTTATTTATCTTTATTTTTTAATATTTATTTTTATTTCTTAGATTGTCTTTTTTTTTGTATTTTCTGCCTTATTTTTTTTCTATATTTACTTTGTTTTCTATATTTCTATTTCTATTTCTTAAATTGTCTTTTTTTTTTGTATAATTATCTTTTCTTCTTATTTTCTCTCATTTTCTCATTTTCTCTTTAACTTTCTTTTCCTTTCCCTCATGTCATTCTTTCTATTTTATCTCAATCTCTCTCTCTCTTACCCTTCTTTCTTTCTTTGTATCCCTTAATGTTTTCTACTTTTGTTCTCTTAATGATTTTTATTCTTTGCTTTTGTTTTTAGTTTCTCTTTTCTTACTTAATTTCATTGTCATTTTTTCCTTATTTTTCTATATTTATTTATAATGTTTATATGAAATTTTCTTTTATTCTTCCTATATTTTTTCTTTCCTTTTTCTCTTGTAGTGTATTTCTCACTCGCATCTACCTTTATACCTCTCTTTCTCTTTTGGCATATTTTTCTTCCTTTAATTTTCTTTTTAATTATTTCTCATTGTCTAAATATACTTATTTCTTTTTAATGTTTTTCTACATTGCTATTTCTATTTCTTTGTTTCTTCTTTCCATCTAATTTTCTTTTTCTATCTATTTTTCTCTTTCTATATGGGTTGGGCCATTATACTTAGAATTTAAGTTTTTGATCCATAGACCTTGATCTACACACTAACCTCATGGGTCAAGGACCCTTGCATACATTCTTAGAGGATTAGTCTCGCTCCGACATGACACTCTTTCTTGACCCCAACTTGGCAAAATGTAAGACCAAGGTAAGGCGGGTTGGGCTTTGGGTTGGGTTGTGATGTTACCTCTAAGTCATAAACAAAGAAGAAAGAGAAGTCCATACCTTTTCATCATTAGAATGTAAGACCCTTTGCAGGCTATTACATATATACATAGGGGACTACTCTCGCCTCAATATGACACCCTTTTTCGACCCCAACTTGGCAGAATGTAAGACCAAGGTAAGGCGGGTTGGGCGTTGGGTTGGGTTGTGAGATAACTCTGACATGTGCGATAGCACATCTCGTTCGAGTGTTGCTGCCATACAGATGCATGGAAAAACACCGTCCTATATCCAATAACCATGTTTCTGCCTCCAAACCTCCACTAATGCCATGGAACATAGGGAGTCGTGCTCTCAACAGATCCTTCATGTGACCTGCAACTAAAAAATCTTGTTTTGCAGTCAGAACTATCCTCTTGGGTGGTGTCCTATTTCTCTCCCTCTCCACTTCCTGCTCAATTTCCTATCTAGGCCCGAGATGAGCAAGAGCCTGCTCGAGTAATGGACGAAGAAGATCTCTAGCAATAGGCTGATTCAAAACCACATTATCAATAACTGGAGGGCTAGGCTGCTCTCCTTGTTCACTTCCCTGTGAACCCTGCAAAGGGGTATTCTGACGATCGACCCCACAACGACTGCCCCGGCCTTGTCCATGACCTTCTAAGACGACCTCGCCTCGATGACATGATCCTACACCAAGACAAAATCAAGTCTTAGTTTACGATAAGAAAACCAATAAACACAAACACAAGAATCTAACACTTAGGACAACCTAGTGGGCTCGCATGAACCAAAGTGCCCAATGTTAGAAACTTGACTCTAATACTAAGTTATAACACCCTGTCGTGGAACCCGGAAAATGTTATGACAACCACGAAGCTCAAGGAAACTAATTGGGAGAACCTCAAATCACACTAACATGGAATATCATGAGGAAATTATATTACACACTGATCTTTTTCCCGAAGGGTAGGTGTTAAGAAATAGTGGATGCATGGCAGGTTCTTACAGAATCTAAAAGAATCTGATACAAATGGAGATCTTGAGTCTTCAAGACACAAATGGTTAAACGAGCAGCTTACTGCTTAAACCCGCGACTTTAAATACGAGAAGATATTTAACAATTATAGAATCACACACATGCACTAGACGAGATGAGACTGGTAGTGACAGGTGTTAACGAAGGTTGCAACACATACAAGTGAAGCAGAGGGAAAATACGCACCATGCCAAAAGATAAAGATTGCTTGGTCAAGAAGATATTAACACCGAAACAGGTACCACTGGTTGCAAGGAATAAAACAACTAATATCTAGTCTATCTAATACAGACATAAGGCCGCGATTTAGACAAGCCAAGTGCATTCACGATGAACATGAGCAATGTAGCTTGGCTAACCATACACCCGCTCTGCAATAGGTAAGGAACCAAACGCAACAAGACATCAAAAGGAATAAACAAACATGGCTCGATTCAAAAACTCGTTACACAATAAGTTTACAATGACTATGGTGGGCTTGTTTGAACAATATCAAAGATTCGAGCAGGCACCCGATCCGACAGTGGGTAAAAGAAAATAGTAAAAACAAAGCAACAAAACCTACAGGTGCAGTTACAAGTTATCATCACACCGGATCCAATCAATGGTGGCAAAACAAGATCAGAGAGAACAGGTCAAATTCACGAAGGCAACACATCCAATCTTATAGGATACTAATTTACAATCAATTTGATTTTACTGTTTCGTTTCACAATCAAGCATAATGATATACAGTTATTCTGAAACTAATTTGTTTTGTTTTTTATGGTGAATACAGGTATTCGAATGGTGAAATTTTTCTGAAATAAGATCTTGTTAAAAACAACAAACTATAGAGATTCAAACAAGAATAGAACCTGGCAACGTTTCCACGAAATGAAGGATGAGCCCAGCTATACACTGTAGAATCAAACCTCTTTTTTTTTCCAAACACATAATACAATCAGAAACTAAATTTGTAGCTTCGTTCTTCTATTCCACCAATCCCACAATTTCCAAAACCAAAAGCTTTTGAAGACAATCTTTTGTTAATCTTTTTTTTTTTCCTTCTTTCTTTGAAACCAAAATCTACCTTTTATGCAAAACCTACTATGTTTTCAAACCATTTCAAAACCTTTTAAAGAAAACCATAATTTCTAACTTCCACATTTGGTTATCGCATGCATTACTCAAAAATACATCAGTTAAACACAACATTCAACTTTAGATTAGAACTGAAGTTGAGTTTTTGAAAACTAACTTTGAATAATTAATTCAATCTTCAATCCATTGCATTTTTAAAACAAGATAATCTATTTTTTTAATTTAAACATTTAATGAACTAAAAATAACTTATATAATTTAATTAAATCATTTAATCCATTTAAGCAATGCTAGCAAAAAACATTATGATAAATCAAATTAACATGACATAATCATTGCAAATCAATCAAGGACGAACAACAACCAACATATGACGAACAGACGACCAGACAACCAGGGTGACAACGGACACTCGTTCTTTTCAGAACGAAGGCTAAGGACAAAGGACAAGTCTACCTCCCATCATTATTTCCATTGGGTCATGGCACGCTTAGACCTGACAAGTAGGTGGAGACAATGCCTATACCTGCAAGCTACGTACATTGAAAGATTAGTCCAACATGTATATATATCTGAAAGCACACCGTGAAGAAGAATCGCGACGTAGCAGGGCACTCACAGCGGAATACTGCTAAGTCGTCTTCTTCACCGACTAACGTAACATCTAACTAGTCATATCATGATAATGCGCAAAACAAAGCATCATACATAAACATCATAACGTCATCAAAAGAAAGTAATCATCGCATCAAATAATATAGTGTATCATCATAAGAGTTTCACAAACAGTCATATAAGTCATGACATAAAACATCACACAACATAATCTCGTAGTCCAGCTAGCTACGGAGTAACATAATAACTAAAATAAACATGACGACGGAAGGGTCACTACATCAAGATTTATATATATATATATATATATATATTTTTACATTTACCCAGATGGAATTGAAAACAAATAGGGGAAGTAAAACTGAAAAGAAACAATTTGTTATCAGGGATTCATTCTATTTTATTTTTATTGAAACAATCTATTCCAAACAAGGTTTTCTTCCAAATTGGAAAACAAGAAACCAATTGGTTTATTTTGCAATCAAACAACAGATTCAAAAGCTTTCCAACATGATTTTCAACATCACATACAATTAAAATTTCAAAAGCAACTCATTTTAAAGACATGAACTTGGTTTTCTTTTTTGAGTTGAGAAAATCCAAATGGTGCTCAGCTTCCAACCTTGCTTCCAACTTCATCTCCACAAATTTTCACAACTTAAATCCAAAACCCACAAAATTGAAAAATTCTTCCTCTCTAAATTCCCAAAATTCATACATGTTTAGAAAAAAAACTTGTGAAGGATTTTCAAATAATAAAAAAAAATTCAAACAAATATCATGCAACCACCCTCATTAATTCTTGAAAACAGAATAACAAATATCTTCCTCTTTTCAATTTTTGAATTCAACTTCTAAAAATGCAATTCAATTCATTTTTCTTTTATTTTGATCATTTTCATCCTTTTAATTTTCCCATCTCCACACAAAAAAATCAATTAACTCCAAAATAGAAAAACTTAATTTATTTGAAGACAATTAATTTAATTATCAATAAACTAAATCTAATCCAAGATTTAATTATTTATTAATAAATTAAATCACATTTCAACATAAACTAGATAAAGTTAAATGGCAATATAACTACCAAAGCATAATTTTATTTTATTTTCCTAACTTGCAATATAAACTGAAATCAAAACCAGATGATCAACATAAGGCAACTTAACTCGACGAACACCTAACGACACACTATGACTAGAGTGACGACTTGGCACGAAAAACCTAACTACTATCTTCCAATCGAATGTCGTTGGGCAATGGACACGCTCAAACCTGTGAAATCAGGTGGAGTCGATATCCTGTACCTGTCAACCTGTGAACAAAGAGTATATCCACATGCATAAATATGTCATAAATAAGGCACACCGTAAAGAGGAAATCATGGAATCGCAGGGCATTCGCAAGCGAGTGATGCAATACCGTCCTCTTCACCAAGACAATATTACCAACTGACGTATCTAACATATTACTTTAATCAAAAGCACAAAACATCATGAATTCGAATATCCACTTATGCTAATTCAAAACATGCCATCATAATAATATCAAAATACAGTATCATCACATCTAGATACATCATGATAAAATAGTGATCAATCGTAACCAAGTACATAGTCAAAGTACAAACATAAACTAAAACATAAAAAATGAGAACAACATTGTTCATGCAATAGAGCACAATAGAGGGGTATTACAGAAATCATGTATTATATGAAAGAATATAACTTTCAACCAATTATAAACTTTAATATTTTAGTTTGATAACTAAATTGCTTAGAAAATCAAGGGTGGGGGATCAAAGAGAGACATTGAGTCCTGATCATTGAGGTAGACTTAGATAGTTTAGCTAACTCTAGAACAATCACAAACATAGTACCAGACACATGATAACCAATAGAATAGATATCAATGGTAATTCCCAAGTATAATAACAAGAGAACAAATACTAAGGGTCATACCTAATCCTTGGGGGCTCGTCTTAGACGGCCTTGCCTACATATATATTTCGCAGAGGTGTCATAGTTCAACACTAGACTTCAACCATCTCACACATTGGTTGGATAACAAAAGGGATATAACCTTTAGGTTCAAAATAATGGCTTAACATAAACTCCAATCACAAACCACTAACACTTGTCCTCACAATAATAATAGGAAACAATAGTTCAAGGTTAAGGATCAAGACCAAACCAACACATAGGATCTCTCAAGAATATTCAAAAGCAACCTAAGTTTTCTCCAGCTCAAATTTGATTGACCAATAATAACACATTGAAAACAAAGCTTAACTCACAACTAAATTCACAACGGTATAATAAACATATAAAATGGACAACATCGACTCATCTATAAGGACTTCTTTTAACTATAAAGAGAATGAATTAACAATCCCAACTACAACACTACGTAAGGACCACATGACAAAATATGATAACCAAGTATGTTCCAAAATGAAAAAGACCATATCATATCTTAAATAAATGATGATAATAGAAGTTGTGGTTTTGAACAAATCATTACAAGGGTCTCAATATAACATTAGTAAGATTAGGAGGTGATAGGTTAATTAGGACACCTCACATATTAATATTTCAAACAAACATATGCTTGCAATATATGGCAACCAATCACTACGATCTAAGCGCGTATCATAACAAGATAAGCATGATATACTATTACTATATCTTATTAAAGATTTTTATTTTAAGTATATAATATTTCATAAAAGTTAGTATGTTCTAAATGAATAAGCCTAACATACAAGAATATTTTTACTTGTAACATCGCTTACTAGTTCACCCCAAAATGTCTATAGGTAAGAAACTAACCTTACACTATTGCATACATATTAATCTTTTCATGACATTTATCATAGATGAAGATAATTCCAAAGGATTTTATAACCTTGTAATCTCTCATTTCTTCTATTCCAACACAAAAAAAAAGTAATGACACAAAAGAAAATTACTAGCAACTTGTATATAGTCATTTCTATATCTTTAGACAATAGGTTCGATTAGACAAGGTATGTTCTTAAAGTGAGGTACAAAGCATTTAATTATTAAGTGATAGTGTGCCAATGATGATAAAAAATATATATTATAAACATTGCAAAATATGCATACATTTAATACCTCTATTAGAGAATTATTCAAGCTATTTTATTTACTTGGTACCCTATCTTAGTTTATATAAAACTGTATATACGATAGCTTAAGTTTGATATCTTCTATTATATTAAAATAGATCTAGATGATTTGAGCAATGAGGTCATGATCATCCAAAGATAAGAGACAAGTAGAATTAGCATATTATGAAGTTCATGTAGTACCCAATTGTTATGAGCTCTACATTAAAATAATTTATGACTATGATCATAGATAATGGGAAGAATTAAGGGGTGCTTCTATTGAAAATATATTGTACATAAATTTGGTTTCATGAATCGTGATGACCTTGCATTACAATGTTGATATTTGTGCTTTGCAACCTTTAACCAGATTGAAAATAAAAAACTAACCTTAATTAATATACAATACTTGTTAACTCATGACTATGATGAAATATAATTATGAAACAATTGGGTAAAAGATTTTATACTCCAAACAACCAAAATTATTTAGCCATGCATAAGAGTGATTCAATAAAAGAATTCTGACTTCTTGAGTTCAAAGTCGAAGACTACCATCACTTTATATTACACATTGAGAACTCTATTTTGTACCTAAGCCATGAATGAACTCTAAAGTACAGCCGATATGCATTAACTAAATTATTTTATTAAGACTCATCATGTAATATTTTATTTTGAAATAATAGTATCCATTTCAGGAAAAAGAATTCAGTAGGCTTGAAGACGAGTCACAAGGAGAATCGTAACTGCTATAGAGGACTAAAACAGACCAAAAACTTGAAGAAATTACTAAGGGTTTCAATTCTCCAAGTGGTTAGTTGTACGAGGGCTTCTTCTTTTACCGCGAGAAAGAGGCCAAAAAATGTATTTAGGAAAAGATGTCGAAATGTGCTTGTTAAAGGGATCTTGGCAGTAATTTTCATTTTAATAAACATACGCTAAACCCTGTCAATACCTTAATTTTTAGCTGCAGCTCACCGAATTTGAGAAGTGAAAGAAAGGTCAAAACCAGTGAGGGAGAGTTTGGAGAATCGTAGAACCAACAGCAAATAAAATGATGAACGACTGAGTTTTGTAAAGCCACATTCTACAGCATAAATCAACAGTCATGCAAAAAGTGAAGGTATCAGCAAGGCGTGAGAATTGTTTGACAAAATGCCTCAAGAAATGTGTTCTCATGGACTGCGTGGGTTGCACGACATGCACAAAATGAATTTGTTGAGGAGACTCTAGATCTTCTAAGCAAATGCAAATCGATAGGTGTAAAGACAAATTCCTAAACCTTTGTCAATATCCTCCCTGCGTGTGCCGAAATGGAAGATTTGAACCTAGATATGAATATCCATCAAAGCATACATAACGCATGGCAGTATCCCTGAAAGAGGCGTGGTCTCATGGATTGCAGTATTGCAGGATATGCACAAAATGGATTTGTTGAAAAGGCTTTAGAAACACTCAAGCAAATGCAATTGGCAGGTGTAAGGCCAGGTTCCACAAACATTTCCAGCGTCCTCCTTGCCTGTAATGAAATGGAAGCTTTGGAACAGGGTACGTGTGGATTTATGTCATATATTATGTTTGGAAATGCTCTGGTAGGAATGTATGCAAAATGTGGAAGCACAACAAGGCACGCGAACTGTTTGACGGAATTCCTCAAGGAAATGTGAGCTCATGGAATGCCGTGATTCTAGGATATGTTCAAAATGGGTTTCTTGAAGATGCTTTAGAAAGCTTTCAAGCAAATGACATAGGCAGATGTAAAGTTAGATTTCCTACTAGCAGACATATTGGCAAGATGTAAAAGCATAGACGAGTCAAGTGAAGCGTTTGACAAAATACCTCGAGTAGTTTAAACCTGCAGAGGAGGCACACATATTGTTTGACAAAACAACTCAAAGAAATGTGGCGTTATGAAATACAACACTTGCGGTAGCCTAGTATTGCTTAAAAATGGTAAACAAGCCCATATGTAATAAAGAATTTAACTTTACAGCCATCGAGAAGTAAGGTCATTTTAAATGCGCTATGAACATTAGACTGATACATTAGCTTTAAAATCTCACAGCTATAATAGGCTAAAATTTGAGGTTGGATATGGACCAAGACGAGGAACAACAGATAACTTTATAACATCAAAAGTCTAATGGAAATGGCCAAGAGTACATGGAGCATTTACATGAATGCCCAACAACGCATTAAATCATAGGACTTTGATTCCATATTATAATACATTTATCACTACAATATAATTACAGAATGAGAAAATACAGGGTAAGCAGGCGAACTCACAAACTAAGGCTAGGAATTATCAAACACCAACAAGAATCGGAAACCAAGAGGACCAGAAAGAAACTCCCCCCAGCCACTACTTCCATCCCCTTCTTGTTATTGCCGACCTCAATGGGCTGAGAATGGTGCCAACGAAAAACTCCTATCCTCCTCGAACCCCGCTGACACTTGTAAGTTATGTAAGAATATAATGAATAGCCAGAAGTATAGTAAGTTTCCTTTAATCTTCTAACCAACCAACATCTCCAATCCTCCTCGAACCCTGATTAAATGTAAGAATTCTTATTAAATTATTAATTATTACTAATATTGTTATAATTGAAGTTTATGTGATATTTAAGAACTCTATCGACATTCAAGTGTGGATTGGAAAACAATATTGTTTTTTCGACAATTTGTTAATTTATTGATAATAATGTTATTACAGTAGTATTAATAATTTAAATACTGAAACCATAATAACCTTATTAGTATTAAAAGTTGATCAAACAGTAATATTATTGTCGCTAGATTCATGGCAATGCATCCTTATGGTTTAATTGCCTTTGATGTATATATATAGGGACATCAATAAACTATTCAAATTGATAACTAAAATTATAACTTCAGAACCTTTCCATTGATAGATAAGGTTTATCAAAATGATTAAATCTTGAAACTATTCCATACTTTTGAAATGCATATAAATAATATCAAATCATTATCATAATAAATATCGTGTAATTACAACTATATGTAGTTAATACCTATTCACATAATAAAATAAACTATACATATTAATGAATGTTGAGTGAATAATTTATTTAAATCCAATAATGTCAAAACGAATAACACATATAAAAGGATAATATCTTGTTAATTCAATTTGTTTACGCGTAACACTAATTGGTTCAACTAGAATGACAAATTCGTTAGCCTTTGTATGGCACGCCTGAAACTATGTAGGTCAAATTGTTAACCAACAAAATGTTAATTGTCTCTAGATGTAAGACCATGGATTATACATCAACACCAATATGATGATTTTCAAATAATCTTAATGTATCCTTGGAGACAATACATACAACTATAAATATGTACTACATTTATTGAAATTTGGACAAATTCTAAATTAATGCTTTAACGCAACCTATTATCATTTAAGTATTATACCCACAATTCAAACAAAATATTTGTAACTATTGCACAGAAGGCAGGGGCCTTACAATGGATCAATAACTTAAATTCTAGAGTCCAAAGTCCAACCCATATAGAAACAAATAAAAATAGATGGAAAGAAGAAACAAAGAAATTGAAATAGCAATATAGAGACACATTAAAAATAAACAAAGAACAAAAGAAAATTGAAAGGAAAAATTATGTCAAAAGAAAAAAAAAGAGGTATAAAGGTAGATGCGAGTGAGAAATACACTATGAAAGAAATAATATAGGAAGAATAAAAGTAAAATTCATAAACATTAAAACAAATAAAAAAAATTGATAAATATAAAAAATAGGAAAAAAAGGAAATAATGAAACTAAATAAGAAAAGAAAAAGTAAAAACAAAAGGAAAAGGAAAGAAATAAATCATGAGAAGAAAAATAGAAAACACTAAGGGAAGGAAATAATATGGATACAAAAAAAAAAGTAAGAGGGGGAGAGATTGAGATAAAATAGAAAGAATGACACAAGGGGAAAGAAAAAAATAAATTAAAAGAGAAAATTAGAAAATGAGAGAAAATAAGTGGTTCATGGTCCAATAAGAAAGGAATAAAAAATGATAATGAAAAACTTCTACAAAGAAACAAAGATAGTCAATGCAAGGAATTGAAAATAAATACACTTACAAAATAAGAGAGAAGATAATAAAAATAAACAATAAATAACATAAAAGAAAAACAAGAGAGAGAGAAACAAAAAGAACAAAAATAAGAGCTAGAAATAAAAAAACATGGGAAGGGAAAGAGAATGCAAAAAGAAAAATAGAGAACAAATGAAAGTTATAAAAATGAGATAGATAAAACGACAACAAAAAGAAATATAAAAAATATATATATAAAAATGAATGAATGAAAATAGTAAAAGAAAATAAAAAAAAGATATATTAAAATAGAAAAATATAAAGAAAGACATAAATACATACAAAAATAAAAATAATAAAAGGAAAGCAACTAAAACATAAAGAAAAATAGACAATGAAATATAAATAAATAAAGAACATTAAAAACATAAAGAGATAGAAAGAAATAGAGAAAGAAAAGGAAAATAAGCTATAAGGAGAATGAG
This sequence comes from Sequoiadendron giganteum, assembly GCA_007115665.2. NCBI lineage: Eukaryota > Viridiplantae > Streptophyta > Pinopsida > Cupressales > Cupressaceae > Sequoiadendron > Sequoiadendron giganteum. The sequence continues at coordinate 561,848,108 of CM021107.1, read as the reverse complement.
ATGGAAAGATAGAGAAATAGAGAAAAAATGGAATGATTGATAAAACATAAATTTGAAACAAATACAAAATACAAAAAATGAAACAAAGCAAGAATGGACTAGTTAAAGTGTAAAACAAAGAAATAACATTAAAGATAGGGATAGAGAGAGAGGTAAGGAAAGAAGTAAATGGTGAAAATAATTAAAATCAATTGATGATGGACAAATATAGAAACAAAAAAAAGGTAAAAAAATTGAGCTTATGAAAAGAATTACAAAGAAAAATCAAAGGCATAAAGAAAGATAAAAAGATATGTGAGAAAAAAATAGAACTAAAGAAAAAATAAAAATAGATGGATGAAGAAAGATAGATGAAGAAAGAGATAATGAGTTATATAGATGAAAAAAGAGATACATAAATAGAAAGAAAAATAATTTATTTTCCTCAATCTCCAACATTTCAATCTTCTCTAACTAATATGAAAATGGTGATTTGGTTTAGGATTTCGTGGATCAAGACCACCTTTATGAGAAAATAAAACAAATAAATGAAAAAAAGGAAAGATAAAAGATGGATGGAGCGAATAAAACAAATAGAGAGAGTGAGCAAACAAGCAAGAGAATATAGAGAAAAAAATTGAGAAAAATATAAAAAATGTGAAAATATAGAAATGCACAAATAAGATAGATAGACAAAAAAAAAATTGATGGGAAAAATAGATAACAAACAAAGAAAAGCATATGGGGAGAGAAAATAACTAAATAATTTGGATTAGTGAAGCCATGGTTCCTAGATTTCAATTTTATGACGTATAATTCTTTGGTTTTACCTATTTCAGTTCATTTTTTTCCATCCCTTTAGTTTTGGGTTGATTCAATAATACACCTCTCTTCCCTTTTGTAATAGTGTCATGCAAATGCCATGAAGGAGAATAGAAATTATTTTAGAGCACCTTTGATCCAAAGGGAAAAGGCGAAGGATGATATGTTATTTACTACAAATTGATTATTGGTGTATTCATCAACAAGTACACCAAAACCACATTATGATTTTTTTGTAAGTTGACCTCCATTTAATGTTTTTATCTATCTTTGAAGTTTTTCTCCCCCTTTCTTATTTTGGTGAGCTTTTATTCTTTAGGATCTTAATCTATTTTGTGTTGACTAATCTTTTGATTACCTTTTCCTTTTCTTTTTGGTTCCTTTAAGGTCCAAAAATATTCAATGTCCCAACCTTACTTTTCTTTTTTTATAACTTTTATGAGGTTATTTCTTCATTTTATATTTTCTTTGTAGTTGTTTATTCTTTGTTGGTTAGGTTTTATGTATTTTCTCTCTTTATTTTCTTGTTGCCTTGGTCCTAGAGCCACCCTTTTCTCTCCTTCCTCTTCTCCACCTTTTTATGCAATTCTAGGTCTACAATTATTCATTTTCACTCTTTATGCTCTCTTCTTCATCCCGATGATGGATCATGGAGTGTGATCCAAAAAGTTGATGCAAAAATTCTTACACAATCAAATCAATGAATCAACTAACAATAATATAAAAATGACAAATAACGAAATAATTTTGACTGGTGAAGCCATGGTTTCTAGATTTCAATCCTATGACAAATAATTCTTTAGTTTTACCTATTTTGGTTCATTCTTTTCCATCCCTCTTTTGTTTTGGGTATATTCCATAATATACCTCTCTTTCCCTTTGTAATAGTGTTATGCAAATGTCATAGATATTTCTTCTAAGGGGCCTTTGATCCAAAAGGTAGATGAGAAGCATGCTATGTTCTTTAATATGAATGGATTATTGGTGTATTTATCAAAAGTACACTAAAATATCATTATGTTTCTTTTTGTAAATTAACCTCTATTTAATCAAATCTTTCAATCTAAACCCCCTTCAAAGACGATAAAAATATATGCATTTCTTCTCTTTTTTTTTGAGTTAGAGTTATCTCGCAACTCAGCCCAACGCCCAACCCGCCTTACCTTGGTCTTACATTTTGCCAAGTTGGGGTCGAGAAAGGGTGTCATGCTGAGGCGAGACTAGTCCCTTGCGTATATATGTAATAGCCTACAAAGGGTCTTACATTCTAATGATTAAAAGGTATGGACTTCTCTTTCTTCTTTGTTTCTGACTTAGAGGTAACATCACAACCCAACCCGCCTTACCTTGGTCTTACATTTTGCCAAGTTGGGGTCAAGAAAGAGTGTCATGTCGGGGCGAGATTAATCCTCTAAGAATGTATGCAAGGGTCCATGACCCATGAGGTTAGTGTGTAGATCAAGGTCTATGGATCAAAAACTTAAATTCTAAGGTTAATGGCCCAACCCATATAGAAAGAGAAAAATAGATGGAAAGATAAACAAAGAAATAGAAATAGCAATGTAGAAAAACATTAAAAAGAACTAAATATATTTAGACAATGAGAAATAACTAAAATTAAATTAAATTAAAAAAAAAAGAAAAATATGCCAAAAGGGAAAGAGAGGTATAAAGGTAGATGCCAGTGAGAAATACACTATGAGAGAAAAAGGAAAGAAAAAATATAGGAAGAATAAAAGAAAAATCCATATAAACATTATAAATAAATATAGAAAAATAAGGAAAAAATGACATAATGAAATTAAGTAAGAAAAGAGAAACTAAAAACAAAAGGAAAGAATAAAAATCATTAAGAGAACAAAAGTAGAGAACACTAAGGGATAGAGATAGAAAGAGAGATGGAGTTATACAAAAAAAAGAGACAATTTAAGAAATAGAATTAGAGAGAACAAAGTAAATATAGACAAAAAAAAATAAGGAGAAAAATACAAAAAAAAAAACAGATAGTCTAAGAAATAAAAATAGATATTAAAAAATAAAGATAAATAAATAATGTGAAAATAATACATACCTATTAAAGAAAAAGCTAAATATGAAAAAAGAAAAATAAATGATGAGACATGGAGAAATGGAGATCATACACATATAATGAGATAGAAAAATAACAAAGATTGAAAAATATAAAAAAATAACATAAATAAAAATGTTTGAGAGGGAATCATCAACAAAGAGATAAAGATTGCAATTAATAATGACATTTGGAGGAGGGAATTTAACTATTTTTAACTTAACTTATAAAAGATAATACATATGGAAGCAACAAAAACCATTCCTAAAAATGGCAAAAAATAATTCACTTTCATACTTTCTAAAAATCCACCCTTAACACCCAAAATTTTTTAGTCAATCATGCTCACAAAAAAGAATTTATAAAAGTTATAAAATTAAATATTTAAGGGAGATTAAATTTTATTTCAAAAGAAAAAATATTTGTTTGTAATTGGTTCAAAAACAATTTATTAATTACTAATTAAACAAAAAAAATCCTAAAGTTTATAAAGTTTGATATTTTACAAATGGAGATTAAAACAACTTATTAATAACTAATTAAACAAGAATAAACAACTCCTAAAATTTATAAAGTTAAATATTTTACATATTCTTTTTAGGGAGATTAAATTTTATTTCAAGAGGATAAAAACTTGGTTAAAAAAAACTTACTAACTAATTCAACAAGTAAAAAATGTTGCACAAGTACTAATAACATTCAATTTAAATGACACTCTCAACAACATAAATCTAGCTTTAACTATAATTAGCTATTTACATGCACAACACATGTATTGGTAAATTACAATAAAGAGATTTTAAGGACTTGAGAATTATAATAAAATATCTCAAAAATAACTAATTTAAAGTAGATCTATACTCAAGCTGTAGAAAAAGTGGAAAACAAAGTAATTCTAAAACAATAATAAAATACATATAGCCTCAAAAATGTTGATATCTACCATGAATAGCCATCGCCAAATGTGACCATTGCTAAAAATAGAAAATTGAAATTTTGAAGCAATCTTTCACACTAAAACTAGAAAGCCTTCTAAAGAACACCAAAACTTTGAACATTATTTGACAAGCACTAGAAACCTTAACTGTGATGAGTTCATTAAAAATTTCTGAAACCCGACTTTGACAAAAATTTGATTAAATATTCTATGCCCATAATCATTTGCTTTAATTGTTTATTGGAAATTGGAAAGAGAAAGTGAGTGGTGAAACCAACAAGAAAATGTGTCTTGAGAGTTAAAAAGCCTTAAAAGTTGGGTCATATTAATGATATCAAATTTCCACAATCCATATTGTATGTTGTACAAGATTTTTGCATCAACGTTTCGGATCACGCGATCCATCATCACGATGAAAGTAGAGAGCATAAGGAGAAAAATAGAAAGTTGCAAACCAAGACCACTTTAATAGACCAAGAAGGGGAGAGAAAGAGGGGAAAAAACATAAAAATTATAAGATTATATATATATATATATATATATATGAAAGTAAGAAAACTAAATAGTATATAATAAAAAAATTATATATATATATATATAAAAGAGAGAAAAGATTAAAAAGAAACAAAGATATAAATATAATAATAAAATAAAGAAAAACATCAAAGAAAGATTAAAATGAAAAGAAGAACCAAAAGATATTAAAAGAAAAAGAAAAAATCTTTCTCTAGATGTTTATATACAGGAAAAAAACAAAATAAATAAGAAATATATAGAGAGAGAAAATTTTGAAAAGTAAATTTTTTAATAAATATAATTATATATATAAGGAAGAAAGAGAAAACAAAAAAGATGAGAAAATTATATATATGAGAAGAAAAGAAAATTTGTAATAGTAAAACTTTTTTATAAATGTATAAAAGACAGATAGAAAGAATTAAGTAAAGACGGAAACGAAGAAAAATAAGATATAAATAAAGAAAGCAAGAAATTGTAGAAAAGAACAAAGAAAAAACTTAAACTAAAACAATTAAATAGAAACTAGATACAAAAAAAAACATAAGAAAAATAAAATAATATTAAAATATAAGAAAGAAAGAAAAAATTAAAAAGAATATATATATAATAAGGGAGAAGAGATTAAAAAGAAACAAAGAAGTAAATAAAAAAAATATCATAGCGAAAAACATCCAAGAAAGATTAAAAAGAAAAGAAGAAACAAGAAGAAACAAGAAGAAAAATCAAGGTTTAAAAAAATAAAAAAAATAAAATCTAACTCTTGATGATCAAAATATATAAGGAAGAAAGAGAAAACAAAAAGGTAAGAAAATTATATATATAAATAAAAGAAAGAAAGAAAATTAAGAATAGTCAAAATTGTAAATAAATAAATAAATATAAATGAAAGAGGGAACAAATTAAGTGAAAAAGAAACGAAGAAGTCAAAGACATAAAACAAAAGAAAAATAAACTTAATAATTATAAAGAAAAGTAGAAATGAGAAAACAAGCCATAAAAAAGGGAAGGAAATATAAAAGGGATAGGAAATGAAAATAAAAATAAAAATTCAAGAACTCAATCAAAAACAAAAATGGAAATAAAATAAATATATGTGTGTGTGAGAAAGAGGAAATGAAAAAAGCAAAAGCAATCAAGGAAGACAAAATAATCCATAATTATTAATTGTACACCTCATTTCATGTATGGTTTGCTGGAGGAACTTCCACCATATGTGTACTATAAAATTCCTTTCGCCATATGTTTACTATTGAAAATTCCACCTCTAATTGTACAATGTCTTCAAATTCTTCCATTGTATACCCATATATTTTGTACTCTCTTATTCATCCATCTTTAGTTTCCTTGTCAATTGTACAATCACCCAATCATTTTCCATCTAATGTATTGTATCCATATATGATTCATCCCAACAGTACAACACAAGTAGCACCTTCTCATCATATGGTCATTGCTAGACATTCAACTTTTGTATGTACAACCTCTACAAGAAGATTAAACTATGCAGTCTACGTGGCACTTCTAACTGCATGATTTCTCCTCACATTTCTATATATCTTGTTCATTCTCTTGTTGTAGGGTTAGATGTCCAGATTTATGCAGTATTCTCTTTCTCAAACTCTAAGTTCAACAAAGATAGGGAATCATTCCAATCAACTCGTGAATTGGGTAATGGTATATTTATGGCATTTAGGAGAACTAAGCAAGATTTTCATGATGAAGATACATTTGAAATGACACAAGAACAATCTCAATATAGTGATTAGCTTGTTGAAACATTATTAGAGTCATGTAAAGATTCACATTTGGCTCCTTGTTTGTATGGTCCTTCTAGGCACTTTATTGAATTGTTAGGTTGTTGGCGATTGTGTTCTCAATCTAATGCCCTACATTTAAGACATGCACATGATCATGATATAATTCATAAGTTTTCATTTCCATTTCCAATTGAAGAAACCAATGCAAATTTAGAGGTAGCAGTACTAGAGGCTCAACCTTCCCAACATCTTCATCCATATTTCATAATGGAACATTTAGGTCATGATCAAGTTGTTCTAGTTGCACTAGGGAATCATCAACCTAAAAGCTCTTCTTCTACAATGCCATCATAGATCTAGAATTTTTTATCTGATATTTCATGATCTATTATTGTTCTCTACTTGTCAGCTAGCTATCCGACTTTTCTTTTTTGGGACAGATGATGCAGTTAGTGTAAAATGCCTTTGTTAATATTTTGTTATTTTTTTTGTATCCAACCATGTATTATTTACTTGTCGGTTTGTGGGTAGTTGTTAAGAGTCAATTGTTACTAGTTGACAATGATTGTGTTCTACTTATCTGGTACTTTAAATTGGCTTCTCATAGTCAAGGAAAGTAGTCTAATATTTGATTGATCATTTCTTGTCTACTTCTCTATAAGAATTTCATATGCATAAAGATATTTTTTTGTTAGTCCATCTAGTATGCATGGTTATTTTTATTCATCTATGTGTGTACTACTCTTATTATATAAATGAGTAAAAAATTAGTCTATTGCGTTCTCCAATTTGTTTTGTGTATGTACTCTAAGACTGAAAATTTGATAAATTAAAGAGTAAATGGCAACATTGAATCTTTGATCATGCCAATAATTGAAATTTAGACTTTGTTTATCTTTATGTGCACTCTATTTGGCATGAAATAACAATTACTATTAATTTCTACACTATTTTATGAGTACTCAAACATTTTTTAATCAATAATGTTTTTCCTAGTTTAATGTAAGTCATAATAGTTCCACTTACATGCTTTGATTAAATTATAAAACAAGCTAGCATATACTTAGCTAGATAGAAGATTATAACATTTAATAAAGACATATATTCAAGTGAAACTATTGGAGGCACGAGGAGAAATCACATATAATTATTTCACCATCAACATAAATATCAATTAAATCTATAGTCAAATGCATTTCTTGCTACATCCTAAGAGTTGTATATGTCATTCATTTGACTACAAGAGAAAAGAGATTTCAAAGAAGATAGAAGTGAAAATGAAAGCATCCTAAACTACAGAGGCGAAGCAAAACATTACCTCAAATAATACATGAAGATGAATTGTAGACCTTAACATATTTTGCAATCTATTTGCTAGCATTAGACCCTATACCAACAAAAAAGGCAAGATGGTTTATTTTTTACATTACCCCTTTTTGAGTTTCAAACCACTAACAAGGCCTCTCAAAATAAGTAGAACAAAAGAATAATTACAACTAGAATCAAATATCCTACAAAATAAACAATGGCCAAAAAATTTGGCATCGAACGGGTAAATTCAAAGCATCACTATGACTAATGAAACAAACACCCCAATCTAAATTGTCATCTCATAAAGGAAATAAAGAAGTTCCACATAAACAAATTGAAGAAAAATACCTGGATAATTTGTTTTGTCTGTATCTTAAGCTTTGCTTGAACTTCAGAAAACTCCATTTGCAATGAAGAACACAATGTCATGCACACTGAGATAAGCTAATTTTATAAATTTTGTAAGGATAAATGATGGCAATCCCTCGAATCTGACCCATTATTTTTGCTAGAGTACAATTAATTGCAATGGAAACACAAGCTATGAAAATCACATTAAAAAAATAATATTTAGGGAATAAACCCCAAATTAGATTCAAATTTGGGTTTATAAAATATTCATGTATAGAGATCGAATATGGAATTCTCACATAATTTGCATATATGGTTTTTCAAATTAATGTTAAATGAAGGATGGCAATAAAAGCCACAATAGCAAAGAAACCAGTGCCCAAGACTACACATGGGTCACTAGAGTTGGCATAGCAAATTTTCAAAACATCACAAGTTTCCATGGTGTGCTGATGACAAAGAGAAGCATGCCTTGAAATACTCTATAACCATTAAAAATGTTAGATATTGAATAATTTTGGACTTGATATCTCATATTTGCATATTCTAAACTAGGGGCCACTTAGTTTAATCTTTTACGTATTAGACTCTTTTGTTGGTTTTAAATAATGCTTTTATGGATATGAGCAATGGTTGCACAAATTTATATAAGGAAACCACAATTCTTGTTTTCTTTCGAAACTCTTTGATTCTATGTGATTATGTGGCTAACTCAATTGATTCAGAAAGCTATTGAGGAATAGACATGGAAATTGGCAAGGCTACATCGTTGTAGGCCAACTGCAATATGTAAGGAACTATGATTGGTTTTTTATTGTTCTGTCTATTCCTACTCTTCCATAATTTCTTTTCTAACTTTGTAGAACAAATATTTGCATATCATTTTCATTAACAAGACAATCTACTCTAAATCCTCTAAACAAGCATAAATCAAGAAAAATTATGTTTTTCTTCCTTGTAGCTATAATAGGTAATATTAATTCTCATTTAAAATGTTTTCTTCTTCACTATTCATTCAACTTTTGTCAAAAGATATGCATAATTGCATAGGTGAGGATTTCAAATTGCTAATACAATTGTAATAGGCTCCAAATAATTTTCTTTATCTTCCCTCCAACAGCTTCATATTTTTTCCATGTACAAATTTTTCCTTGACAATTTTTCTATTTCTTTTTGGAACCTTTGACAAATCCCACAACATTTTGGCAACCCCAACAAAGGTTTAATTAGTGTGCAAAAGATCCTTGGAATGTAATTTTTTCCCCTTAGTTATATCAGTAATGGCAAGGATGCTAGCTATAATTGATTATTCCCATAGATTTTAAACATTTATTTATTAGTATTACAATTGGCTGCTAAATTTTGTGTATATGTAGGTTGGAAAAAAAAGTGGCTCTGATATCATTGGAATATTCCTAGATATAAATGAATTTGTTTTCATTTTATGTATTTCTAGGTACAACAGTTAAATCATGCAAATGTATTGACTGTCAAATGATACTTCAAACAAACCACTTGTATTAAAGAAGACGAGTTCAACTTAGAATTAAAAAAATCAGGTCAGTTTGACCTAGTTAATACAGTCCACTAGAATGGTATCTAAGTTCCCCTAAAAAATGTTGTTGATAAGCAAATAAATCCTAAAACATAGCAACCTATAACTGACCTAGGGTTTCGCTTGGTGAGGCTTTGTGGATATCTGAGCCAAAAACCCTTACTAAAAATTTTGCCAATTGGGGATGGAACTTCAATAAGGGTCGCCCTTCACAATTAACTCGGCCAATTGTAGCCTTATGCACCTTAGCTAATAGATGTCTGATGTAGATCTAAAGAAGAGTTCTTCACTATCGATTAACCAATCTACAGATCCTATCCATTATGTGATGAAGTTTGTTGTAAGTCGGGCATGAAAATAGTGTGGTTACCCTAGAAAAGATGACTCTCAAGCCTTGAAATGTTGTAGAAGTAGATTGCCTGATTTTGGCAGGCTTGTCATTCAAAATGCCTTATTGTAAGCCCTTACAACTCATAAAAATTTGCTTAGCACCTACTAAATTAGGTTTGTCCGCCACTGAGGTTAAGCAAGGTTGTAGATGAGAGTTTCCAGTTGGTGAATAGGGTGGCTTGCGGCAAGGTAAAAATACACTTTCCTCCAAAATTATATGAATGTCACCACAGCCTAATGAAGACACTTGCTAGGAAAATCCTCAAAATATTCTATTCATAATAAATTGCACACTTGAAGGAAACAGAGAGAACTAGGTCAGGGTTTGCGTCCTAACCTCAAGTAACAACTAAAGTTTTCATCCCATCTAATTCACTATTGGAGTTTCTCCACAATTCATACCAATTTCCAACATAATTGTGCCCAACACACAAGAGCGGAAATATACCTATTTTGAAATTGAGTGTTAAGACCCATAGTTTGGTGTCCAATTTTTGAAATTCAAGTTTTACTTTATTTACTTCTTTTTTAATTATTACTATTCTATTTTAAAATATTTATTAACTAATATATTTATAGCAGTGTTAAAAAACACTTTTATTAGGTTGGGAGCTAACCAACCTAACTGGGAAGGAACATAAAATTTCCATATTTGGAAACTCTCGTGTTCTCTCTTTCTTGGTGTCTCTCCTAGCTCTATTGTGCTCCATACTTTCACTCCCTTACCGATACAAAGTTTTCATTTTCCTCCATTTGCAAACCTTCAATTACAGAAATTCCTATGAAGATTCAAGGTTGAAACTCCATTGAAGGACCTTGGCACACCTTTGAACATCACTACATCACCATTGTTCTTCCATACATAATACATAATACATAGCACATACTTTCCCAATTTAGCAAGTTCTTAAGGCCCATACATCACCATTGCAAACATCACTCCTATACACTTACACTATAGGATGACACACCTTACAACATCCAATCTACTTTGGGCTTCTTAACCATCCACATTATTTTTTCTCCCCCTATTGACTTTTCTCCAATTCTGCAACCATATTTATTAAGCTCAAAATTGGATGAATAGGTAATGAAGATTCCAAATCATGTTGGCTAAAGGATGCTACAATTTGAGTAGGGTCACTAGTGTACCCCAAGACTGTAGCATCCAAAACAAAACATGAGTACACTAGGACACTAGCATCCCAAAAGGGTCATTAGGTCACACCCTTTAGACATTAGTGTGTCTAAGGGTCCATTACTATCTAATGTATTTCTTGATAGTAGATACCTTTGTGAATTTCCAGAACTCCAGGTGGATTTTCCAACACTTCTTCTACTGCCAACCAAATTCAAATGCCAAATCAGAAATGTATTTTCTATTCTTACTTGATTTCCTTTCCAGTTTTATTCTAATCTCAACTCTCATGCTTATTTTGCATAGAATATGGAATTGTTCCTTTGCTGTTATTTTTAAAGATAATTCAGATTGGAAAGTAGATTAACACACTTAGTAATTAAAATAACACATCTTAAATATCAGGAAGAGTTTATTTTTATTACAATATGCTTAAAAATTCCTATGAGCTTTGTACAAGTGACTCTGCTGCCAGAAGAGTCATGAGGTCTGAATGTGATGAAAGATGAGTTACAGTAGAGAAGCAATTGTATGCAGCACATGATATGGAAGACAAGGATTAAAGATTTATTCAAAGCTCTTCCAGGAATAGTGCTTCTCATTTTAAGAATGTACCTAATGTTGGTATACAAACAAGAATTCAACATCTTGTTCTTGTTCCTCAATTGTTAGTCGTCCCTCTCTTTGGGCAAGTAAATGATGTAAATAGCAACAATAACCTTTGAACCGATGCTTCTTCCCTTGGAAGTTCAATTTTTAGGATATCCTCTTTGATGCCTTTGACCAAATTCAATGTTGAATAACTAGGAAAATTCCATTTGGAAAATGGTGAGCTCTCTCCTAAAGTGATCTCAACTGAGCAAGATTAGAAGTTGGGTGAAGATTTTGAGAGAATGCAAGATATTTTGATACCCTTGGCTAAAAGGCTATGTAGTGGTTCTAGGAGTGGCTCTCAAGATTCTGTGAAGGCAAAGATGTACAAGTGTAAAGAACTAATTATATAAAGTGACTATGTTCTTCATAACAATGATGATGTAGACGAGAATTGCAAGTGTAAAGCTTGTTTTTCTTGCAAAAGATAAAAAAAGACAAGTTGATTCTTGCTGAAAATGGTGTTACCACACATGATACCACTGATCTTCCATGCCCCAAGGACTGGGTTCTAGTGCTTATAGGTATTCGTATAACTTAAGGAACATGTGACAATGAGGAAGATGTTGACAAAATTTGTGAAACAAATTAAGTCAAAGATCCTCATATTGTTGCTCTGGATCAAGTTATGCCATTGACTGCTCATAATAACTTGAATGATATGTTTGATACAAAGATGACTGGTGTTGCAGAGACCTGAAAAATTTAACTTAATAATGTGGTTTTAAGTAATATCTAGTTTAGACTTTAGTTGAGGAAACTTGATTGTATCCTGATGTATAAGTGGTAGTTTTTATTTGAGGGAGTACTAAATTGTGCAAAACTTTGACAGTATGGATGAAGTTAATTGCTATAGTATATTGTTTTAGTCCAAGCTTGGGATATATTTGATGTTCAATTATTTATCTAATAGAAAAATATGTATTTATATATTTTAGCAGGTCTAAGAATTATCTAAATTTTGTATCAAACCTTGGCTAATGTTTATTTGAAACTTTTCATAATTCAAAAAATTGAGAAATATTAGACAATTGCAAAAAAAAACAAAACCATTAGATATACCTTGACCTAAAGATGCACCAATGCATCATTGAGTATTGGCTATAAGAGAGAATATTCTGATGTTTTTGTGCAATGTACATTTGGGTTCTCTTGGATCCTTGTGTCTCTGATTATTATCGTTGAGGTTTGGAGTTCATCTATGGAACCCATGTTTAGAATGAGTACAATGGAAAACAAGTGAAGATAAATGCTCTTTAATGAATACCAATTTTATGAGGAATCATTGATTTTTAATATTTACTATTTGATCAGGCTTATTACAGTATTCTAATGGCTCTAATCACTAGCATGCTTTGGACAATCGTAATGTAACAAGGTGATCAATAATCTCTCATGCTTGCTAGAAATTTATAGATGTCTTTACTAACATGGATTAAGATTCAAATTCTCATCAATTAAAATGTAAGTAAGACAGTAGTTGCCTAAGACAAAACAAAAAAGAAAATTAGAAAAAACAAATACAACGATAGTCACATAAGATAAGCTAACCTAGAAACCCCAAGGTATTTAAAACCAGCTAGAGTTGGCAATTGTAAACTTCCTCTTCTTCTTTTGTCAGGGAAATTACGAAGTCATCAAATACATCATATTACACATAATTTTCCTATGGCATACTCACTCCACTAACAACTTCCACTCCTTCAACCAACTAGAACTCTCCAGTTTGCTTCCAGCATTCTCTTGTCACCTATGATTTACAATTGTCTTCACATGTTTTACAAATAGGATTACTAGGGGTGTTCTTTTGTGCTCTAAAGAACCTCCAAATGCCAAGGAACTTGAAGAGACATTTGTTTCTACCTTTACTCTTAATTTTTATTTAAAATGAGAAAAAGGTACCACAAGCATCAGGAAAAACCACTTGACAGATGTGCATCTCTCATGCTACAAAAAAATTGCCATGACACTAATGCAACAACTATTCCCTACTATATCTGGAGATTTTGTAACTATGCAAAAGGCTTTTCAATCCTTCTCTATTTCTAATAGAATTTTTGGTTCTTTGATGGAGTAATTCATGTTCTCTTTCTTTATGAATCATTATCAACATTTAGGAGGTTTTTGGGTCCCTCAAAAGATTAGTGGTCTAAGAGATATGGTAAGATTTCTTCCGCTTCCTCCTTGGACTACCAATTCGCTTGTCTCAGTGGTTTACCCTTGATGTCGACCTGCCAAGATACTTGTGGTCATCTTCTAGTTTCTATAACCTTCTGCAACACTATGTTCCCTTCCATCCCTCTTTGAGCATCCAAGACATGTCATTCTTCTACTTCTTAATCCGCAATAGATAGCCATATAGGTCCAACTTCTCACAATTGACTACTAAGTGCATTCTCATGAATAAAGGTAGTTAAATAAATCATTCTCTCCAACTTGCTCCAAGATAATGAAAGACACTTTATCTCATAGGGTTTGAGCTTCCCAAATTGACTTTTGAGTCTCTCTAGCTCAAATACATTCAAACATTGTTTCCCACCTTGAGTTTGTTCTTCATGGTGTTGATCATACTTGGCTTGAGATTTCTTCAATTGTTTCTGCACTTTGAGATTGATTTGCATAATCCTCTCAATGATTTACATTACTCTTATCACCTTGAGTCTAGTTTTTCTCTTTTTTTTTGTTATTACAGTGCAAGAGAAAGTGGATTAGCGGGAAAATAACCCTCACATGCTACAAAAGGTGATTTATTTGTGGATGTATGGACTGCCATGTGATAGGAATGCCATTTATATGCCCAAAACCCATCACACTTCCTTGGATTTTTAATGTTCTGGCATCTTAACCCATCATTCCAAGGATTGAAGGTTGGGGCTTCTTTTCAGCTTTGTATATACTCCAAAATGTGATTCAAAACTTCCCAAAATATCTTGAATCTTTGTCTAATGCAATAGGATTGGGTAAACCAAACTGTGAAACATTAATAAAGAATAACTCATCTATTTCATGCATTTTTATTGTTTTCTTCAATAGAATCAAAGGCACATTTCATTGAATCCATCTACAACACCATACAAGTAGTCAAGTCAATGCTTTGACATAAGTAAACCTCCCATAAAATCCAAGATGTCTCCCATGGTCTAATAGTTGGACTTAGAGACCTGTACAACCTTCTTTCCTAACTTTTTTCTTACCTGTGCATCATTAATTTCATCCTTTGACAGATTTTGAGATGCATTTGTAAAAAACCTATCCAAAATACACTCTCAAATGCAAATTCCAAAACTAAAAGCAAACTTCCAACACATAAATTTTTTTGAACAACGGTAATTTATTTTTGTATTTTTTTGTTTACCTCAATGGGATACAATGCAAGGAAAATAACATAAATATAAATAATACAGTGAACTGAAACATAAGCACCTAGTATTTGCATCCAATAAATGATAGAGAATTACTTTAAAGAAAAGTAGGTTGTTTGTTGATACAAATCTGTTCATAAACTTCCCCAAGCAACCCTAGCCAAACCAGTCACAAACTCCAAATGAAATCTCTCTAAATGCACCAATACAAATTTCTCAATTGAAATCAAAGAGCTATGCACTCTCACTTTACGATTTGAAGGTTTTTGTCTTCAAATGTGCAAGCTTATACTATTACATAGCCACCTAAGAAGACTAGAATGGTTTTTATTTCAAAATGCCGAAAGATAATTCCTTTCTCCAAAACCCCCTTTTTATCTAATCACTCCCTTTTTCACTTTGCCACCAAAACCCGTTTTAATACATTAGATATATTAAAATTGATCTCCTTTAATATTAGATGTCATAACCTTAAACATTAGAGTCCTTTCTTGGGTCTTAAGTAATAAGTGTAATATATCTAATCATATGAAATTGAATTAAATTCATTTAGTGTACAAATACTAGACCTTTACACAAAGATCACACCATAACTTGAGATTGACACCTTCAATACCTAAAGTGTTGAAAAATGAATTCATAAAACTTGAAGCCAAATCCAACAAGTATATGCATGCCACTATCCAAAGTGTCCCTCCTTAAATGCAACCTAAAAGGTTGTGGTGAGCCCAACTGGCTCCCTCTTAAACCCCTATTGTTTTTGTTAATCTTTTGTGTTTTTAAGTTTTTAAGAGAATGTTTCTAGAGAGAAATAGAAGGGGTGGCAGCATATACAAGCTCATAAAACAAGAATCTGAGCTAATAATGATCAAGTTTAAATGTAGAGTGTATTAAATAACCTCAACAATAAGATCACAAATGATAAACGTACTCGTAAATCTCCAGATTATTTAATTAAGAAATTATCCAAGCTTGTCAACCAAAAATGGTGAAAATTGGCAAAATAGGATGTCAGAGCTACAGATTTGACTTCTCCCCAATAGAAACTTGATGCAAGCAGTTTTGAAGGGTGGACACCAAGAAAGGGCCACTGAAGATGCAAGAAAGAAGGCAATTCAGCAAGAAGCTTCACACGCCTAACCTCTGGTAACACATTTCCCAAGGCTGGAAAAGTACGACCAAGTAGGAAATTGGAAAAGAACACTGCAAACTGTAGAAGAACCTAAAGGAGATGTCTCTAATTAAGAAGCCCTCTTCTTTATTGTAAACTTAAAAAACCTGTACAAAAAATCTTGTTCAAAACACTGTAGAACTCTTGAAGTGAAGTTTCCATGGTTGCAATCATTCAACTCATCTTTCACAGTCTCACAATCACCAATCTATGAAGAATTGTCACTCTCCAGAGGTGAAATTCCTTGAAACCCTTGTCTCAGAGAAATCACGTATTTAGCCAAAGCTAGAGAAAATGTCAAATAAACAATAATAGAGTTTGAATTTTCCTTTAGCCGCCTTATATGCTCAAAAAGGCACGCATTCCCAAAAGTGATGCCATCCTCACTTTAAAATGTATTTTAAACTTTCAATAGTTTAATAATTAAATATTGGGCGCCCTTTTCAATAAAGTGTTTTAATTTTTCTCTTAAATAAATTTAAGTGATACTTTATTATAAAATCAAGTTGACTTTATAATATTCCATTAAATAAAGTAAAACACTTTAATACACTGGAAAATTAATATCTCCCTCATAACTCAGCATATCGACATGCCGTCAGAAGTTGTCAATCACTACACTACCAAGGCTTGTTGTGACCCAATCACTGAACTCAAGGAATGGAAACGACAAAACCCACCAGATAAGGCCACTGACCCTCTAACCCAATCCTATTAGCCTACAAGGGTCCACGAGATAGGCTAACTCCATTGCTCCTAAGACTGACTAGAGCAGGGACATCACAAAGGTAGAACTAGACCTCTTAGAACCATGATTGAATCATAATCACCCAATAAAATCTTTGACACAACTCAAAATTATACCAAATGAAAGCCAAGGTAGAATATAACACATCTAAGGAGATCACCACGGCCACTCAAAACCGAGGCCCACCTCCTAAAAATTAGAAGAACTCTAAAATATAAGAATTTCCTTTTTATTCACCAAGAAAACAATACAAAACACATGCATATAGTTACTCATACTTATTCCTTCTACATGTGAGCATTCACTCATGCTATCATCTAGAAAAGGGTGTTACAACATTTGGAGCTGATAAGCATATCTTTGCAAATAAGCCATGGTTTGTCTAACTTTCGAGGTATGTGCTTCCCTCATGAATAAAAGTGTTTTATCCATTGGCACACATAGTTTGTTAAAACTTATAGAGTAACCTATTTATTTTTCAACTTTGTTCTCAACATCTATTACTTTTTTCTTCAACTGCTGATATTTCTCCCCAAAATCTATATCTTGAGCATATTCTTCCTCATAAACCTCTTTGGTGAAGGGCTCAAAATGTGAAATTGTCACCAAAGCTGAAATTTGCTTTGCAATTGGTGACCTAGATTGCATATCTAACACCACATTCATGCTTCCCTTCTTGTACTTTATCACCAAATGGAATTGTTGAAATTCCATCAATTTACGACTTTCTTGTTGCAATTATTTTTGTGTTTGCAAATATTGAAAAGGCTTGTGCTCAATATGAACAAATGTCTCTATACCCAGCAAATAATGTTTGTGTCTCTCAATGGATTGTCCAAATGCATACATTTATTTATTATAAACAAGGTATTCTCTTACAATTTTAAAAAACACTCAAAATGATAGCAAACCGACTTACCTCCTTGCAATGAAATTGCCTCTATAGCATACTAACTTGCATCCATTTTAAACTCAAATGGCTGCTACAAATTAAGAAGAGCAAGCAATGGTACAAAAATGGTTTACATTTCAATTAATCGAAAGCATAAATGTGTCCCTTATCCCAAAGAAAGCTCTTAACAATAGCTACAATGGCATGTAAAGGTGCTAAATGAAGAATGGAGGAACGAACTTCCTCATATACTAAATTGCCCATCAAAGCTCCTTGTTTCCATATGCATGGACCAATTGGATATAGCCTTAAGTTTTATTGGATCAACACTTAATCCTCTTCCTCTAACCACATCACCCAAATAGACTAGTAATTGCTTTGCAAATGCAATTTTTTTCATATTGTACATGTTGATAGTTTTGTTGGTAAGAGTAATTTCTACCACATTGGCAAACATTAAATGTTACGGGTAACTGTATTAAATGAATGTTCTGGTGAATTCTATCGGCTAAACATGTTCTGGAGATTTCTAACAAGTAACCAATAGGAAACAGGTGAAGCCATTAAATGCCAAATGTTGGTTCCTCCTGTCCAGAAACTTCTTGTAATTTCTGAACTCCAGAGGACTAATGTAATTCGATTGGTAAGCAATAGAAACATGCAGCAGCACGTGTTGAGTAAATCTGTGTGTCTGTTTTAGTGTTTCAGCTTCTGTGTGTTTAGTCTATCAATAAGTTTACTCCTCCATATTGCAGACCTCCACCTCCCGATTGCAAAAGACTGAGTCAAGCAAAGAAACGTGTGGAAGAAAGAATGCATCATACATAGAATACAAGGTACGCAGGACAGCTATCACTATCCCTCTAGATCAGCACGTTCTTTTCTCGGATGCTATATATATGAAGAGACACCTGTAGGGGTTTAGTTAAGTTCTCATTTTCAAGGTGTGGGTCCTATTTATCATTCTCTATGCCTTTAAAGACTCAATACTAGAGCACACAAAACAAAAAATATACAACAGTCATAAAGCCTGTGACATTCCATGCCAGGGGTTAATTTTCTGGAGGGATGTTATGCCTTTGATACCCTAGATAGTCTTGTCATCTATTGCAGTCATAGAGAATATTAGAGGATACCAATTCTAACCCTAGAATGTGGAGAAAATAATGAATAGTTTTCTAAGTTTCAGATGCCATCAGAGAGAAGACAGTGAGTTATTGAGATAATATTCATTAAGCCGGGAGTTCAGGTGACAGTGTGTAGATGACTGTATAGTGCATCAAATAAAATAGAAATCAAGAAGAGAAAGTATTTCTTCAGTTTTTGCTGACAGCAATGAAGACAAATGAGGTTCTTGCAGTGCAGATAACCGACTGAGATCAAAATGATCTAAAGTATCTGAAGGATATCAAGTGGAGTAGAATAGAAGATAGTGGATTGGGTTTTAGGGTTGGTTTTACTTTGAGACAAACACTTATTACATGAATTTAGTGTTGAAGGAGATATACCACAAGTTCTAGAAGAGGATGAAAGCATTGATGAAGAGACTGTTGAATAGCTTCAAGTTTTGATAGATCATAACGATGACATTGGCTCAACTATCAGGGACAAAATATTTCCCCATGGAGGGTTTTGGTTTATTGGAGGCTTGCCAACAAAGAGGGAACAGTCGAAGGCCAACACATGGTGAGTGTGACAAGTAAGGTAATCTGAAAAAGACAGCCACCTTGTAAATTAAAAGGGCAGTCCTCTATAGTGTTGAAAATGGAAGAGTACAATGGCATGCGAGGAAAACATGCAATGGTGATGACAGTCCCTGTCATGAAAATCAGTCATGCCATTCTTGCACAAGGTTTGATAATAGCACAAATTGAAATTATTGATTGGATTCTACATATAGTGGAAGCTCCACACAGTTGTAAACATAGGTCTGCATCATCATGGGAAATGCACAGGGCAAGACAGAGGGAAATGAAGTGGTTGATGGATGCAAAACCTGGGAGTAGAGTCTAGGAGGCAAGCATTGCTACTCTACAAAAGTGTGTTACTAGTACAGTTTTCTTTCCATCACTTTCTGGCAGGGATTGTGAAAGGAATGGTGTGAAAGATTGCAAGACAAATCCACATTTGATTGAGGCCTTCAGATTGTACTACTATAGTTTTTGACGCTGTTTCTTTAAGGAGCAGGGCAGATGAACATTTCTTGAATTTAAAATATTTTCACAGTGTACCACCAAAGCAAGGTGCTTTTGATTTGGATAATCAAGATTGGTTGTTTCAGAGTAGAAGCAGAAAGTCCAAGGCTACATAGAAGTTTGATCATGTATCAAATGTATGGGATTGGTTACTAGTATTGCAACCCAACAACACATATGTTACCTTATGCCACTCAATTTTGAGATTACTATAATTCATTATCAAAATTATGAAATCCAAAGAACTTACAAGAAGAATTACAGTCATGTGGAAAGCAAAAGAACAGTGGCACTGCTATTGGATACCTTGAAAGACAGTCACCATGAAGCTCATGACACAACTCACAGTCAAGACATGGAAGAAGGTTAATAAGTGGGGTCTATGCAATGATAACAAAGTGATAGGACCATGAAAGGGACAAATGAACAGTGACAGCCATGGAGAATGCATTTTATAAAGTTCAGTCCACAGAGGATTAAAGAAGAGTAAAAAATCTGTGCAAAGGACAATGACGTTGTCATGATACCTTTATGATAATCATGTGAAAGAAGGATGCGTGAGAATATAGTCAATAGTTTAATCGTTCAATCCCCAGTTATGGTGGCAGTTATTAGTGGCAGCTATTAAGAGATATCGTATGAAAATCTAAAGGGCCTTCAATAGATAAATCTAGATGTCTTAAGCAGCTACCAATACAAGTGGACAGCAAGAGTATGGAGGTCGAGACATTGAAAAAAGCTAATGAATACGCAGTCCAAGTTAGACAAAGAATAGTCTCTCTGCCATAACAGTCATGTAAAGAATGTATATTCATGGGAAGATACACATGTCAATGAGAGTAGATAACATGGAAATGAGAAAGACATTGATGCTTCTTCATTTGTAGGTCTCAGTGTCTATAATACAAGTTATGAAGGAGAAGTTTGCGGAGCAAAAGACCCATACAATGATATGCAATTCTATATGGCAGGACAGTAGTTTTAAGAGTTTAAGGACGGGCTTATGTACTGTATTAATAACACAGTGACTATGGTGAGTTAAAGAAAAGATTTTAAAGATCAAGAAGCCAGTTAAATCCGTGGAGGATGATGTTGTGATCCTATGTGTTAATGAGCAATCTTTGCTTAATGAAGGAAAGCCTTTAAATTGTGTGGACCCAACCAGATGTCTGTATATCCTGAAGATGAGATTATTCTTGTGTAAATCCATGAGGACAGTCTATACCATTGAAGAAGACTTTGGGTTGCCAAGAGTCATGTAAGGAATAAATGATGCAAACTTGTCAATGGGCAGTGTCCTAAGATCTTGCCAACAGTATGGGTAGTGGATGTTGTGAAGAGCCCTTATGACTTTGATTAGAAGCACCTATGAGTCAATAGTAACAGTGAAAACTAAAGCACAGATGACAGTGAGGTCTTATAAAGTCATCAAAAGGGCAGTCCATTTAAACTCAGAAGGCAAGACAAAGATCGGTGACTTCAAATGATTAAATGACAGTCCTCTAAGGGTCAGTTATGACAGTACATTGAGTGTTTTGAAACCTGCTATGACAATCAATGGAGGGAAAAATGGTGATGACAGTCTAGCAGAGAGCAATGAAAATCACAATGAGTGATAGTTTTTCAAGGAGCTTGTGAGGCACCATTTGGTTTCAGTTACAAGTCCATATTCTCAGATTTGTGGTACAGATGGTTTTGTGTTTGATTGTTATTGAGTGTGAAGACTGTTATGACAGTGTTAGCATGCAGGAGGATTATTGTTTCAAATCATGAAGGGACAGTTATGTCAGTAAGGACAATCACACAGTCCACACACATCTATGATGAGGATAGTTTCCATGACAATGAAAGGCCTGTTAATGGATAATAAAAGGACAGTTACAAGGAATCAAGCAGCAGATAGTAGAGATGACAGTCACATAAGAGAATCTATTACAAAGTGCTGGAGGCAGTCTTAGGATGTTTTCTTCCAAAACCAAATCCTCATGAAGAACATGGAAATGCTAGGAAATTTTGTGTGCCAACATTGGTAATGACCGTTGATGTAATCCAAGAAGAGCATACTTCAATTACTTGAAAAGATCCTGAAGACAGTATTCAAACTGAGTATTTTACTACCTATTCTTTGCTTAAATGTTATTAAGGGATTTGATGTAATAGATGGCAATTCCTGTGAAAAAGCTATTAGAAAGCCTGTGATTATACTGAGCATAAGTAGATGATGACATAACAGTGGGAAGTATGACAGCCCTATGGTGAACCTATACACCTTGCAAGGCAGATAAATGTAATTAGTCTGTAGAAGTATGTGAAAATGCTGGTCTATAACTTCTCCTACACCCTCCTGGAGTTTCTGACCATTTCAAACTCTCTACGCATGTTTAGAAGCTTAAAGAAATAGAAGTGGCAGCAATTAAAGGATTTGTTGGCTGATTAAGAGGCGGTTTGGATAGTTGGAGGCTTGGAGCTTTTGAAGGGCAGTTTGAGTGACTTGGACAACAGATGAGAGTGACTTGGAGACCAGTTGAGGGAATATAGCAGCAGTTGGAGGGCTTCAAGGAGCTTGTTGGAGCACTTTGGACCACTTTCCAAGCATATAGGAGATGGTTTGATCAAGTCACCCACTTTTCAAGCATCTAGGAGCATCTTCACTTGGATAAAACAAATTAACCAAGCCTTTTTCTTCAACAACTTGCAGTCGTGCCTAAGGAGTTTTGACCTCTTCAAACAGCTGTAACACATGTCGCATGCTGATTGCAATTTGTAACTAAGAATTAGGGAGGCTTGTATGGTCAAAAGGCACGCCTACTCACTTTGTAATCAGTTCTTTTCACCTTTGGAAAAACATTGTAAGCTGAAACAAGCTTCTTTCTATCTTTTAGTGCAGTGTAACTCAATTTTCAGTTTTTAGACTGAAAACAAATGTAATTTTCATATTTTCAAGAGAAAATCAGTCATTTTCAGGCTTGTACTGTTGTAAGGACACCTTTTCAGCAATAAAGATTTCAGTTTACTACCTTCAAGGACTTGTTCTATTGTGTGCAGTTGGTAATTCATGTTATTTTTGTGATTTCATGCATGAATTCTTGAATATATGTCTTCTTTTAGCACCTTTGAATAGGAAAATCATGTTTTATGTAGGTTATAGTCTGTGTTTAGGTGAAAAACTGCTTCCAGTTGTGAAGAACACTTCATTTTCTTCCTTCTGGGACTGAAAATCATTCAACCTCTCTATAAAACACTGAAAATGTTTAAGCTGAGTTGTGTAGAGATAACTGAGTTATTGGTCTTCTATGTGTTAAAACAGTAGTTCAAATCTGAAAAAACATTTTGGTGCATCACCTCATGTAGTTAGATTTCAATTAGTTCATCCTTCTATACTTTTTCTCAGTAAAGCGATAGTTTAGTTCAGTTTAGGTGAGGTATCAGGGGAACCAGCCCTCTCTGGAGGTTGCTTTTTGTCATAGGTGACTCAAAAACCTAGAAAGGATCCCATGTTTCACCAATAAGCTAAGTTCTGCAACTTAGCAAGGGTGCAATATTGAGTGACAATAGTACAAAAGTTGTTTTCCCTTCAACACTAACAAAATTTGCTTCTATCGAATTAGATCATGTTCTTCCCATATAGAACTAAAAACTAAAATTTATATCTATGAATGTCCAAAATACATCATTTATCAATCTAATAAAAGTAGTAAGTGTATTACATAAACCAAATGAATGTACCAACCATTTGTAGAAACCTTGTTTTGCCTTTCTTTTATACATCCTTAGTGTTTTTACAAACTTGATGGTGCCCATATTCAGATCTAACTTTGTAAGGTACTTAGCATTTTATCATTGGTCCAATAAGTCATAAATCTGAAGGAATAGATACCTAATCTTGATGATGATCATGTACAAGGCTCTATAATTTATGCACATTCTCCAAGAGCCATCTATCTTATAAACCATCACTATTAGTAGCCTACATAGTGAAGTACTTAGCCATGTGACAACTTACCCCAACAACTCTTGAAGTTATTTTTTTACTTCATTGCTCTCCAAAAGCGATTTCTCAATTAAATCCGATACTGGGTTAGGGGATTTAGGCAATAAACAAATCCCATTCCTTGCTTCCGAAAGAAGCTACATTAAATCATTCAAATATTTTGATCCACTAATAGCACCCTTGACTTGACTTAAGCAATTTCTTATCCTTCAAAATAAGTTGAAAAAATATATTTACTTAAGTGAATCTCTCAACTTGGTTAGCAATACCATGGAATGTGCGTCTTGCTTTGATATGCCTACACCCTTGACCAATCTATATTTGTTGTCTCTTGTCATGAAGACATCATCTCTAAGAAAGAAATAAAAGCTTCACAAAAGGGCATCAAATGGATCAAGTGGAAACACTTTTGTTTCAACTAATCAATATAATCAGAATTAATAGCAAAGTGAATCTTACATTTCTTGGTTACTTGGACCTCCATATCTCCCGTCGCCGATACCAATTATTATAAATGGGGACAATCGTGAGTTTGTACACCAAGCCTTTTGACAACTTCATCCAAAATCAAATTAAATTGCAAACCCAAATCAACAAGTAAAGCTATATTTTCTCTTTTCATTTGGTTTTGGATTTGAAAGAGCTTGTTCATCTCCTCTAGATCATTACATGATGTGTTAGTAGCGGTTCAACCCTATGTTTGTCATGTCCTCGAAATGGAACAAATCCTAAATTAAAATATAAACAACAAAGTTGCTATGCTGGCCAACCTAGACCCTACATGGCAGCGCTCAAATCTTCTTACGAATGCTGACTGACTTCTTTCAGAAAAGATATGACTAAGATAATCACCCAGAATGAAATTTCAGTGATCAAGAGTTTAATATTTAGTATAAACAAATGTTTATAAAGGCCGACCTCCCTCATAGTGATTACAGCCGACAGAAGGTAATTAGCAATTCCTAATGGTAGCACCGCAAACTAACAAATCATCTAAACTAATCGGTGAGATGGAATGAAAGCACACCTCCCTTTGATGTCCTTCTCTATAGTCACCTCCCTTGAGAGGGATAATCGCACCCTCTTGGAGTATATTAATAGAAGCCAACATGGGAGGATAGATAGGCAATGTAAGAAAAATCAAAACTATTTACAGCAGCAAAAATATAATGGAAGATACAGCAGAAAGGAAAAGATATAGAACAAAAGAGATATACACAGATCTTAGGGAATTTGATATGGAAGGAAGTAAGTGGGATCTGATGTGAATAAGAGGGATCAAATCGATCGAACATTATTTAAGGAGTCAGAATAAAATAAAGGAAGGCTTTGCATTGAATATTATGATTAGATGTAGAGAAAATTTAGGAAGGGAAAGTAAAGAAGGATCAAACCGAATGAAATGGTGTGCATGAATCTGATTTCAAAAAATAAGAACTAAAAAGAAGTTGATTATAATCTATGTAAGAACTGTAAGTATAATATATATACGCATACATACATATAATTATACATATATACACATACATACATATATTATGTATATATATATGAGTAAACCCTAGGGACATTATACTAATACTCTCCATTTCTCCTCTCACTTTCTCTTGCCACTCTAGTTTTACAATTGGCTCCATGCTACTCACAAATAGGATAACTGGCGGTGTCTTTTCATGCACGAACAGACCACCAAACCCCAAGGAACTTGAGATATCATTTCCTACTGTAACTCTTCGTTTCTGTTTGAAACTATCAAACTGCCATGAAACTCTTCCTTACTTTGACAATATATCAACCGCCATCCTGCAGTGTATGATGATTTTGTCACCATGCATAACACTCTCCGATCCTTCTATGTTTCTAATCAAATTGTTGGTAGTTTGATGCAGTGATTTGTGTGATGAAGCACCTTTGTTTTCACAATCATGATTCAAGAAAAATGCAAATGACTCCTATGGAGGTCAACCAAAAAATCTTTGGCAAAGAATTTAAAATTATCTAAATATAAGAATTTCAAAACTCAACCCATGATAAGATTAGGGTTAGGTTTTGGATCCATGCTGAGATTAAAATTTTCAGAGTTACTGAACTGCCTACATCATCCACTACCTTAACAGCATTAGGGCATTGCGATAATTCGCATGCAATAAGCGTAACTCAAACGCGGGCAGTTACTCCTGAAAAAATGGAATAAATAAATTACTTTAAGCTGAAACTTCGAGAAGCATACCTGGCAAGAGAGGCGAGATATCTCGAGACAGTCATACGCAAACACCGTAATAAATTTATTGGGCGGGATATTGTCAGTTCGATAAGAGTCGATAAGCTGGAAGAATCCTCTGCATCAGTGGAAATATATATGGAATCCCTCTTCACAGTAGCGGAAGGTTCAAAAATATTGTCGTGGAGAGGCCTCAGCTTGTCCAATGTTCCACTACGCCATTCGTCCACGACTCTTCGCAGCTTTTCGTGCTCTTCCTCCATCAATGCTACTGCGATACAGGAATTAACTCAGAGACTTCGAATTTGCAAATTTCAAGAAATTATCAGCAAAATTTCAGGTAATTCTTTTGTAAATACCAGACGCCATTGAGAAATTTTTATCAATAATAAGGGTTGTTAATCTTTCGCAGCAGACGAATCGATTTGAATCGTATCGCATTTTCCTTTCTGTTTGCTCTGTGTCCTTTTTTTTATTTAACCGTCGTGCTGACCGTTAAAATTTGAATTCAAATTAAGTGATCGCTTGAATGTTACAAAAATATATTTCGTGTAGTGAAAATTCATTTTCAAGTAATATTGTAGGTAAATAAAACGGCCGTGCAAAGAAATCTAGAGTAAAAAAGTGTACCTTGAAGTTGGAGAGGAGATTAGATTTGAGAGAAATAATTTAAGATGATTATGTTATAGGAAAATTTGGGAAATTCTACAATCTTTAAAATTGATTGGAGAGAAACAAATTAAGATTGTGTTATAGAAAAATTTGGGTCAAATTCTTATAGTTCAAATAGGTGCAAATATCATTTGTAGTTTTGAATTTTTTGTGCAATCATGAATTTAAGGTCTTCAAATCTTAAGTCCTTGTAATAAAGATAAATGGCTACAACTTTAAGATTTGTTGTTTTAATGGCTAATGTAGGTGATGTGACTAATAGAAAAAAAATAATAGGGGCTATTGGTTGATCCTTGTAACAAATAGGGGCGAAGGGATTGTTCTAATGATGCATAGATAAATGACAATTGAAATCACCTATGAGTCATGTCCTTTTATACATGTGTTAGGCGCACAATTTGAAAGTTTGGACTAAGAGTCAACAAATAATTCCTAGTTGGGATTGAATCAAATTGTTCTTGTGATTAAATTTAAAATCAAGCAAAGTGGGTCAAAATTGCATATGTGATTTCACCTCGGTCAAGACCACTCCTATTTTAATTTTGAACCCTTTAAAGAAAGAGTTCTGTTGAAATATAGTAATTTTTTAAGTAGAGATTAAATATTATTTATAGATGCAAATCTTAGCTTGCGTTCAATGGGAGCACCAAATATACTTCAATCTATGTAATCAAGATTTCAATTTTCTTTTCATTTAATGCACCTTAAAAATAGCAGAGTTTCAATCTTTCCTTTCACTTTTAACTAAGAATTGTTTGGAAGACTCTGAACTCTATCTCAAGTTTCTCCTCTTCTTAATCGAAACTATTTTCTTTCTCTAATATTTCTAATATGACTTGCATAAGACTGTCCATGGATTGTGATAGACTTACAATGACGCTCTCCATCTTAGAGAAAATAATTTTGGCATCATCATACTTTTGTTCCTTTGGTTTGCTTCTCAACTCTCTCCTCTACTTATGTGATTCAATGTCTCTCTCCAATAGTAATACCATCTTACCACTTGAAAAAGTTATCAACATGAACTAACAATATAGTCACAACAACAACACTCCTAAAATAATGGGCTTGCTCTAATATCACCTAATTTGTAAACTAGGTCAAATATTTCATACACTAGTTACTTTCATCCAATCTTTATGAATTTATGCATTTTCTCTTTAGACCTGCACTGTACAACACAAAAACCACTTGTACCCATTCAAATCCTAGAAAACCTTAAAAAAGTCATCAAGAGGACTAGGTCGCCATTCTGGGCAACCTAGCCCCTTTAGGGTTTTGAAACTGCCCCTTATAGAGCTAAAAACCCCATTTTTGGCCTTTTGTTTTGTGCCATTACCTACCTATATCAATAGGTTGTGTTTTTGTTAACTGTATTTTTAAAAAATTAGCATAAATTAGCTCATTTCATGCTTTGTAAATTTTCAATTTTTCATTTACAGAATTTCATATTTAGATCATTGATAGTGTAATCAGTAAATTTTTGTCTTTTTCATTTGAAAATTGTATTTCCTTTTAAGTCTTTATATTGCATTGTAAATTCTTCAAACATGTTTATATTTTTCCTTTTTCTTTATATTGTTTGTAAACTATTTAAGCATGTTAAAAATTCATTCAATACATTCTCTTGTTATGAGCGTCTAGTGGATGAGCACATTAAAACTTGTCTTACACTTAACCCCCTTTCTATCTCTCGTCTCTGTGAGAATGATGTGTTAGAATAAAATACAAACTTAGATAATCTTGATGATCACATTTTTTTTTCTCATGATACCTCTCCTTTTAGTGATGAAGGTATCATGACAAATGAAGGTACAATCGTTGAACATCATGATGGTCTTGTTTGTTCTTCTCCTCATTCCCTTTGGGATGATAGTATAACCATACAAGAGGACTTAATTGCCACCACTTTACCTAGTCTCCCTTTAGATCCTAAGAATTCCTCTCTTTGTGACAATACTTTAGTGAATAAGGATATCATCCAAACCAATCATGACAAACACATTTGTGAGAAGGATATATTGGTTTCAAGGAATCCAATGATTGAGAGCTCTAACCTTATTTCCCTCTTTCCTCATTTTCCTAATATTTGGAAGAGCCTATTTGAACAACAAGATCCGATCATGGACACACAAGTGCCTCATCCCTTTCCTTCCCTTGAGAACCACCCTATTTGTGGGGAAACCATGCCATGTGATGAACCTCTTAATTATCATTCTCTTACTAGGGTCACTATTATGGGACAAGAGAATGAGACCTTTGTTGATAACCTAGAAACCTCTCCTCCTCATCCCACACATGCTCATCCCATCAATTATCCTTCCCCTACTTATGATGAGGTCATTTTAGAAGAACCAATCCTTGAATGTCATGAACATACGACTTGTAGTTCTCCTAAAATATCTCCTCCTAGGGAGGATATAATGATGCAATCTAAGGATACCATTGACTCTCCTTCCAAAGGGGATGCTAATATTATTCAACCTCAACTCATCCTTTACCCTCCTTCACCCAAACCCACACCTGAATTCACCCTCTACCCGCTTACCCCTAATGTGTTGCATCAACCGAGTCCTAACACCGTTGCTCATTAACATTATACTTGTAACAACCGGTGTTCCCAATCATCACCATCAACTTATTTACCTTTACCTAATCCTCCCATCTTACCCGCCGCCCCTTGCCTCAATTCCCTCCTTAGGGAGTATGATTTTTTTGATCAACTAAGGAATAATCCCGCTAAGATCTCCCCATGGGACCTTATTCAAGTCTCCCCTCACTAACACAACATGATGTGAGAATCCCTACAACAAGTTACTATCCCTTCTAATGAGCCATCACATGATATAACAACTATTATTCATGGAATAAATGTTGATATTTTTTTTCACCAAAGTGAGCTCCCTCCTTTGGATGTACAAAAACAAAATGATGCTTTCATGATAATCTCTCAATACAAAATAAAAGGGATAAAGAGAACTCTTGTAGATGCATGATTTTTCCTTAATGTGTGTAGTGTGAGCCTTCTGGATAGACTTGGCATAAATATATCCTACATCCAATCCGATTCTCTCTTTATCAGAGGATTTGACAATATATCTAAGAAACCGCTTGGTGTGATCACTATCCCTCTTATAGTTGGAATGGCCACATTGGACACAACCATCCATGTTATGCCTTAGGAGGTTTCATACAATCTTCTCTTAGGTAGACCATGGATCCATGCTATGAATGGTGTGCCTTCCACACTTCATCGAAAGATGAAGTAAATCTATAATAACAAAGTGTACAAAATCGATGTTGATCTTGAACCCAACAGTTGCTTAAACATTGAAAAATCCAAAGAGAATCACTTTCACACCTTAACACCCACCACCCAAGAGGAACCCACACTTCCAAATAAAAAACATCTTGAGCCAATCACCAATCTCTTAGGTGATGACTGGGGTTCCTTAGACTTCACCCCTCCCTTAATGGGAGAATCCAAGCTCATACACCAAGAATCTAACAAGGGAAATGCAGTCTTGTCCACACAAGACTTGAGTGATCCTTCTGAAGCATCCACCTCCACTTCTTCAACCAAAACAACACATTATGAACAATCACCTGATCCAAAAAAGATTAAAAATATCTATGGTAAAGTTTATGATATCATGAAAGGGCGAGTGCATGGAAATGGGTAGCAATTCCATGGACACCCTAAAAAAAAAAGTTGAAAAGCATAACGCGAGCGTGTTATAATGTGCTCACGTTATGGATTCCTTTAAACCTAGGCAAGTTCCCTTTGGCCACAACTACAAAGCCATAACGCGCTCGTGTTATCTTCTATTAAAAGCAAAAAAACAAATGCAAATCTCTCATTTGCATTTCGACTGGTTTTTTTGCTCCACCTGCGGCCAAAAACCCCAAAATATCATGCTCGCGTTCTAGGAGAAGAATTTCTTCACCAAGAATCTGAATTTCTTCGCAACAATGGCGCCACAACAATGACGAGTTGTAAGAGGTAAGGATTCTATGCTTTTTGTTTTGAATTTGTTAGTTTTAGGTTGAATTTGATATCTATTTGTTTGAATTTTTAGGAGATGC
This sequence comes from Sequoiadendron giganteum, assembly GCA_007115665.2. NCBI lineage: Eukaryota > Viridiplantae > Streptophyta > Pinopsida > Cupressales > Cupressaceae > Sequoiadendron > Sequoiadendron giganteum. Next base: position 561,817,292 of record CM021107.1, on the reverse strand, counting down.
AAATCAACCTACAAACCCTCAAAATCCTCAGCAAGAGGACCAACCAAATCCTCAAGATCAAAATCAACCACAACATCAACCTCCTCCACCAATCACTCAACCCCCTCCTGGCACTCAACAAAATTTAATGAGTGAAATTGAGAACAACAAAAAAAAAATTGAGGATTTGATCAATAGGTTGAGTGATCCAAATGGTTCAACCATAGAAAGAATGACCCTAGCAAATTCATTGAAAGATATGTTAACAAACGTAGATTCAATTAGCAAACAAATAATTGGATGGGAAGATAGGAGGCAAGCAGCTAGGGAGTATTATGCAAATAAACTATCATACAAGGATGTGAAAGATTTAAAAATAACAAAAGGTGATTTTTGTTCATTATTCATCGACCCACGCATAAACCAAAAGCTTACCCTCAATGCGAAGAGGTTTCCTATCCATTGGTGCCACCACCAACAAATGAAGGAGTGGTTTTATGATAGGTGGTACATGGTCTTCGATTACCCACCGTGCAACAATTGTGAGGTCCCGCTATTTCCTTAGGAAACTATACAGTGAGTTCATATTGAACAAAATCCCAAATTATTTTGATATGAGGGATTTATAGGGGAGAGGTGGGGGGTCAGCTCAAGATAGACCTGGTGCACAGTCGGATCCTACGCGGCAAAGTAGACGAGCTCTCGCTAGGCCACCTTATGAGCACATTGTTATGCCTTCCATCGTGAAGGAAAGTGCTAACGTAGAGACATTGCAGGCAATCAACACTTTGACCTAGAGTGTCATCCATCATACTAGCCCTATTCTACAGTGCCATCCAGGGGAGTCTTCTAGTGGTGGTCTTCGAACATATGTGTGTCAATATTGCGGGGCTACTTGTTCACATGACCCCACCGACCCTTAGGAGACTGGTACACAGGATCCATCTGCAGCTATGGAGATGGAGAGGGTAGCTGACATTTTGCATGAGGCATATGGCATTGATAGTCAGGTAAAAGTTAGTGCATGTGTTGATTGAATTTAATTTATTAAATTTCGATTTTGAAATGCAAGATTAACTAAAAATGTTTTATGATTTTAATAAAATTGCAGGGTCACAGTGTTGAGACTAGATACACCGCCCCCCAACCAACCTATTTTTGCAGTACACCTATCACTAGGGTATGTAACTAGTAAACAGTTATAAGTTTATTGCATATTAATGGCATTGTTTTACGAATGGTAATTTAATATGCAATTTTGGATGTTGAACAAACTAATATTGGAGGTTTTGATGGAACACTTCCCAGTGGCAGTGGATTTACTCAAACTTTCATGTAGGTAATAGAATAAAGATTTTAACTAATGAATCAAGTACTTAATAGATTTGTGTAGTTTATACATGCACATCGTTGATTACGTTGAATAATTTGTTGTTTTATTTTTAGTTGTTGCGAGACGATACACCTCCAAATATGATGAGGGCAATGGATATTGGTGTGACATCTGCTATACAATCCTCGATGGCTCTGACAAAAGAGGTATGAGGCAAATTAGTAAATTTTAATTTACATTTGTTGTTATAGATGTTAGTTAGTGAGAAATCAAACCATTATTGATTCACATAGTTTTTGTCTATTTGCATGGTTTATACAGGGCTTGAGCATGCTTGAGCATGGGAATGAGGATATTTCCCTTGTGGACAGAGATCGTGAGATGGCTGTAAGTGATTATTTTGTCAAATATATCATTTTTTATAATGTAATTTCTATATATTCATGTCTTTACTTCTTATTGTAATAGTTAAAACTTCACCATGAACTAAACCCTAGGAGGAGTAGCAGGAGCACTCCATGAGCACAACAAAAATGAGTGACAGACCTATCGCCATCCGAGCAAAAAGGAAAGGGAAAGATTTTATTTCCTGGGCATGGAGAGCAATGACTTTTGATTCCAGAGTCCTTTATTGTATGCCTGCATGGCAGTTTTGTACATATTTTTTATTGGACATATTTGACATTGTATGCCTAGATGGCATTCTCGTAAGCCTACATGGCTATTTTGTACATATATTTCATACTTATATTGACATATATTTATGTATGCCTACATGGCTATTTGGTTAATACAAATATCTTTTTTCGATGCCTGTCCATATTTGCATTCTAAATTGATGGTTCAATAGATATGAGTTACGTATATTCAAGTGTATACTTTACAAATTATGTGTATACTTTGTGACTTACATGCATTCGAGTGTATACTTTGTGGCTTACATGTTTTCATGCATATACCTTGTATTCGTGCATATACTTTGTTTTAATTTGCGTATACGATGTATTCGTGTGTATACTTTTTGCGGCTTACGTGTTTATGAGTACTTGTAGTTCCCTTATTGACATGTACATGTTTGACTTATTCACGTGTATAATTATTAATTAGTTAGCCCTAGCATTGATCTATGTCATCCTCAATGCATGATCCTTGAGATTTAGTAAGTACACCCTCAAGGTCAAAAGGAGTTTCACATGCATTCTTCGTAGGCTCATTTTGGTAGTGAAACCAAAAACCTCTTGCATCATTGAAACGAAAAAAAAAATCCTTTATAGCAGGTCTGAAGCCATTATCATTCTCCATCAGTTCTTCATGTATCCACTCCCCATTAATGGTTGTCTCATGACCTTCGTGAAACCAAACACTTATCTCATTTGTGATAGAAGAAATGTATGAAGATTTATCTTCCTCCTTATGAACCATCCATTATCATGAGAGATGGGTTCTTGTGAACCACTACTAGTGAGTCATGGGTCAATGAGTTTGACTTGTAAAACTACACGATTGAATCCTAATAGCAATATCACAATATTTATATATATAAATGTGTTATTTCCTTCAGCTAAAATTTGTGCTTATACTTATGTGATTGATGTATGTCTGTGTATGGGATCATAGTAATTTCTATTTGATGATGATATTGTGTCTTTAAGGTTTATTTATTAAAGGGTGCATGAAAAAAGTTTTAAATCCTTACAAATCTTTGAATTTCTTAGGTTTTTCTATTTGTCGAGTCTAGGCTTTGAGCCCGAGTCCAAGTCAAAATATGGCTTGTCAAGTCTGAGGTGAGTCCTAGTCTTGTAACACTGGTGTGAACACATCGAGGAATAATGTATATGTCGATGAAGAGAGAACCCATCCTTGTTTCCAAACAAACCATGGTATAGATATGGTTGGTCGAGATAAAACATCACTCTCCTGGATAGTTCGAACCATAATCTTTCATGGCTACAAACACACCTTCATTATGTGTGTTCTTGATCCTATTGAAGAAATGGTGGAACATGTTGTAGATCAAATATTGCAACCCTAAGTCCACAAGAAGGTTACTTGTCCTGATTTCCGCAAATGTCTTTAAGATGTTCATCCTTCTTGAGTAATGTGAACTATTGATGTTATCTAGATCTTTGAAACTATTTACAATCATGTGCAATACTGTAGAAGCTAGAGCTATATCTAATACTACAAATGACTGCTCAATGGAATCATGATAGCAATATCACAATTTGACACATTGTAGAAAATACCTCCTGCTTATCAATTGATGAGCTAAAGTGATGGGGAGTTCTATCCCTCAAGAGCACTCTTGCTCTTCCCAAGACCTATTATCTCATCTTCCTAGGGTATTCCTCTCTACCCTACTCAAGGATCACTCCTAAACCCCTCTCGCCACGTAAGACTCTCCACCAATTTCAAATTCTTCTCCATCACTCCCAATCCACCACTAAGCTTCTTTGGGCTCCACACTGACCCAAAGTGTCCTAACCACTCCAGGGCTAGGGAAGGGTATCCTAGTTGTCCCTTTGTTGATTTGTCTCCTCACTGATCCATCTTATTGGATTCTTTCACCTTTTACCTATTGCTTTCTTGATTGGCACAAACCAATCCCATGTGCCTACACTCCCATACTCTTGATTGGCACAAACCGATCCATTTAGCAACTCTCCTTGTTGTTGTCCTCTCCAAGCTACTAGCCAGAATGCACTTGCACTCGCCTAGTGCTTGATGATTTCATCACCTTCCTTGCAAAACAAGACCCCAAAACCTATATGTACATTATTTACACAGTCCCCAACTTGATTCCAAGTGGCCATGAGAGGAAAGCCGTGGGAAGTCAAGTGGGACTCATTATTCACAAAACTGGCTTGAATCGACAATGAGACCAAGAACACCAAAAACTTGCAAAAAGATAACCAGTCGGTCTAGATGACTAATCTAATGCTACACAAGGTAAGTAAGTGACACAAATGGAAGACTCAAAGCATCAGATATGTCCTTTCAATCCATTCTTGACTGGATGAAGGCTGAAACACAAAAATTCAATGAAAACTTGCTCTCTTCCAATCACAAAAATGTACTCTCCAAGTCTGAATTTGTGAAAAAAATCCTCCAACCTAGGTATTAGGGTTTTTTTGACCTTATATACCTTTCTCCCATGTGCTAGGACCCTTGGGTCGAGCTTAGAGCATCATTAATGCCATTTTCCAACTTTTAGGACAGATAGCCAAGGCAACATTGCTCAAAATGCTCATAGTGTCCAAGACATACCCAAACCGCAAGCCCCTAACAAACCTGTTTCCAATTCACTCATCAAAAACACTCTTGAGACTTTACATCATAGTCCTTATTCCCCTTTGTGGTTGGCTAGAACCACCTACAAGCCAAAATTTCAAAGATCTCTCCAAAATACCTTAAGGTGCTCCTTCACCATTCTCCCCCCTACAACAAAGAAGTTAAGGAACCTGTGATGTCAAGAGCTCCTCACTAATTCCATGCTTCTTAAAGTCATTTTCTGCTATCCAAGTAGCCTCTGACTCTGGTTGATGTCTCCACTTCACTAGGTGCTCCATGTATGTCTTGTGCCTAGTCTTCTTCTTCACCCTTGAGTCTAGAATCTTGTCCACTTGTGGTCTGATTTGATCAAGTACCTTGATTTCATCCACATCCTTACTCACCTCAGCACTATAATGTTCCTCATCCATTTCTAGTCCTTTATACTTCACCAAGTCCTTCACATTGAAGATAGGAGAAATGGACATCTCCTTGGGTAACTCCACCTTGTATGCATTGGATCCATACTTAGCCAACACTTTACATGGTCCTATCCTTTTCATCTGTAGCATTACTAACCACTCATATAACCCCTCTGTGGTTTTAAAAGCTGACTTCCATTCATCTCCCTCTTTCATCCTAATTTGATAGTAGCTACTTTTCAAATCAATCTTGGAGTAGTACTTAGCACCCCCTAAACAGTCCATTAAGTCTTCTATCCTAGGAATAGGAAACCTAGATCTAATGGTTATCCTATTTATGGCCCTAGAATCAGTACACATTCTCCACTTATCTCCCTTCTTAGGTGCCAACACATGGGCTTATGCTTTTCCTGATGAACCCTTGGTCCAAAAGTTCTTGAACTTGCCTTGCTATCTCCTTGTTTTGCTCCGGTGTCATTTTGTATGCAGCCTTGTTAGGCAATGTTGCTCCTGGTACAAAGTCAATTTGATGACTAATTGCCCTCTTACGTGGTAGTGTAGCTGGTGTGCCTTCACAAATGATATCCCTGAAATGATCCAACAGTTGCTTCACCTCTGCTGTCATAGGTAGCCGACTAGGTGACTCCTCCTCCTTTGGCTTCAACATGATTGCATAGACAACTCCTTCTTCCTCCTTCATGTCTCTTAGGAATTCCTTTCCACTCATCAAAAGTACAGTGGATTCTTCTTTTTCCACTGTGCCTTCTTGGGGAAAAACTTTGTGGTTAAGCACTTGAGCTGGAGTATACTGGAATGGGTGACCTCCCAAGAAGGCCTAGTGCCTCACCTTTATGAGCATCACTTAGATGCAATGAGGGCTAAGTGGGCCATTCAATATCATTTCAAATTTGTTGCTTTAAGCAACTTACAAATTTGCAACTTAAGACTCCTCCAACCTAAGGGATTGATCCGGTGGAACATAGCTCAGAGTGATTCCACGTGTTTCGGTGGAAAATAGGACCATGTATAGCGTAAACATACCTATTTAGACATGTTGGAATAGTTTGCTTGGTCACACAAGTTGCAGAATGAAAGTTGCACCACTCTACAACTTTGCACTGCTTGCATTTGATGCTTTTTCCATCAAGTGAAAATCCGCCACCACTGGAAAACCACTTCGAGATAGCCAAAACCGAGAGAGGTTTTTGTAGAAAGGCTCAACGCAATCCTATAGGATTAGATGAGAAGTTTCTAAGAATTATGACATCTGAGTAATAGCATGCTGAAGTTTGAAGCCATTTTGCATTTCGGACCCTTAAGGGATCGATCTGGTGGAACATAGCTTGGAGCGATTCCACGTGTTTCAGTGTGAAAGAGGACCATGCCTAGTGTAAAAATACCTATTCAAACATATTTGAATAGTCCGCTTGGTCACACAAGTTGCAGAGCGAAAGTTGCACCACTTTGCAACTTTGCACTGTTTGAATTTGACACTTTTTGCATCGAGTGAAAATCCACCGCCATGAGAAAACCACTCCAAGATAGCCAAAATCGAGAGAGGTTTTTCTAGAGGGGTCTAACTCCTTTTTTTAGGATCAGATGAGAAGTTTCTAAGTGTCACGGTATCCGAGTACTAGCATGTTGAAGTTTGCAGCCATTTTGCACTTTCGACCCTTAAGGGATCGATTCGGTGGAACATAGATCGGAGCGATTCCACATGTTTCAGTGTGAAAGAAAACTATTCCTAGTTTAAAAATAACTATTCATACATGTTGGAATAGTCCGCTTTGTCACACGAGTTGCAAAGCGAAAGTTGCACCACTTTGCAACTTTGCACTGCTTGAATTTGACACCTTTTCCATCAAGTGAAAATCCGCCGCCATGAGAAAACCACTCCAAGATAGCCAAAATTGAGAGAGGTTTTTCTAGACAGTCCCAATTCCTTTTCTGTAGGATTGGACGAGAAGTTTCTAAGTGTCACGGTATCCGAGTACTAGCATGTTGAAGTTTGTAGCCATTTTGCACTTTGGACCCTTAAGGGATCGATCTGGTGGAACATAGCTCAGAGCGATTCCACATGTTTCGGTGTGAAAGAGGACCGTGCATAGTGTAAAAATAGCTATTTGGATGTTTTGGAACAGTTTGCTTGGTCACACGAGTTGCAGAGCAAAAGTTGCACCACTTTGCAACTTTACACAGCTTGAATTTGACACCTTTTTCATCAAGTGAAAATCTGCCGCCATGAGAAAACCACTCCAAGATAGCCAAAACCGAGAGAGGTTTTTCTAGAGGAGCCCAACACCTTTCTGTAGGATTAGACGAGAAGTTTCTAAGTGTCACAACATCTAAGTACTAGCATGCTGAAGTTTGCAGCCATTTTGCACTTTCGACCCTTAAGGGATAGATCTGGTGGAACATAGCTTGAAGCAATTCCACGTGTTTTGGTGTGAAAGAGGACCATGCCTAGCATAAACATACCTATTCGAACATGTTGGAACAGTCCACTTTGTCACACGAGTTGTAGAGAAAAAGTTGCACCACTTTGCACTGCTTGAATTTGACACCTTTTCCACCAAGTGAAAATTCGCCACCATGAGAAAACCACTCCAAGATAGCCAAAACCGAGAGAGGTTTTTCTAGAGGGGCCCAACAATTTTCTGTAGGATTGGATGAGAAGTTTCTAAGTGTCATGGTATCTGAGTACTAGCATGTTGATGTTTGCAGCCATTTTGCACTTTGGACCCTTAAGGGATTGATCTGGTGGAACATAGCTCGAAGCGATTCCACGTGTTTCGATGCGAAAGAGGACCGTTCCTAGCATAAAAATACCTATTCAGATGTGTTGGAGAAATTTTCTTGGTCACACGAGTTGCAAAGCGAAAGTTGCACCACTTTGCAACTTTACATAGCTTGAATTTGATGCCTTTTCCATCAAGTGAAAATCCGCCGCCATGAGAAAAACACTCCAAGATAGCCAAAACCGAGAGAGGTTTTTCTAGAGGGGCCCAACATCTTTCTGTAGGATTAGACGATAATTTTTTAAAAGTCACAGTATCTGAGTACTAGCATGTTGAAGTTTGCAGCCATTTTGCACTTTGGACCCTTAAGGGATCGATTCGGTGGAACATAGCTCAGAGCGATTCTATGTGTTTCGGTGCGAAAAGAGACCATGCCTAGTGTAAACATGCCTATTCGGATGTGTTGGAGTAATCCGCTTTGTCACACGAGTTGTAGAAAAATGTGTACAAATTGTTTACATGACCTTTATATAACCTTTTTCACATTGTTTACATTTCAAAATTCAAAGTTTGCAAATTTTCCTACTCAAGGCATTTACAGAACAAGGTGCTACTACACCAAACATGAACTTCAACCTTACAATATTTGAATATATCTCATTATGTAATTAAATCTTATTACAATGCCTCTGGCACTTCGTTCTCTCAGATCTTTTACAATGTCACTCATACATTCAAGATTCTCTTTAAATGTCTACATCATAGGTGCTCATCATGAGGTTAACTTCAAATGAGTAACTTGAGATTCCCTCGCTAAGCTTCACATGCTCTCTTACAATGGCTTGAAATCAAAATTGAGATTTGTCAAAATCATCAAAATAAGTATGTTGCATTGCTTTTTTGGCTGAGATTTTCTTTGATGGCTCTTAAATCAACATTTTCTGCAACGAAAGATCAATCAACCCTTAGTAGTTTACTTACAAATACACAAAGTAAAAGAGAAAAATAAAGAGCATCCAAAATGGAAATGAAATAAAAATAGATGGAAGGCACTTATAGATGTTGCATGCAGGCATCAAAATAAGGATGTTGCATTGCTTTTTTGGTTGACATTCTCTTGCATGGCTCATATATCTACATTTTTTGCAAGGGGACACCAATCACTGTAAAAGAAGATGATAGCATTGGAATCAAACAAATTATTTGCATACAAGTATAAATTAATAAGAACCAATGTGCATATACTTAAAAATTAATCCAACGAATCATCTGGGTCTGCTCTACTCTTTATTGTGTCAAGTATTGCCTCATGGTCAGACTCACGGACCTTCCATAATGTCTTGTTCAAAGGTCTACCCCCATATTTGGTCAAATGAACATTGGATGCCATGACAAGATTCGAGTAATGAAGAATCTTAAGATGCATGTCAAAGTCTTGAAATAGCCAATGTTTAACACTTGAATGTGGGTACCTTCTAAGCCATGTTCCAGTAACCACAACTGACCCTGTAGGGTATTCGATGTTTTCTCCATCTATAACTCGGGCCTCCAATTTATTTTTTGTCTCAACACAATGACACAAGTAATAGTTTGTTCCCTCTTCATTGTCTTCATTTGCAATCATTGGATAAACATGCCCTGCATTGATATGTGCAAAAAATCTCTTGAAATTTGTCAACATTACGAATACAGTACAAAGTAAGATCTAAAGATATGAAATTTCAACAACTAAGAAAGTAGATATATCACCTCGTTGAACTAGATCTGATATGTGGTCAAAGTCGACCAATGATTCTATCTATGTCAGTTCCAATGTCATCAGAGGGTGATACGTGTGAAGTGGGCTAAGATAACTTGTGAACCATTTGTCAACCTACTCCCCTGACTCACAATCATTCCAGTCTTGCGTTGTACATGAAGAATAAAAGCATGCCATCTTTCGTGTATCGATACTCCATGAAGCTATATTTGAGGTAAGGAAAGAGTGTACCTCACTCAATCCTATTAGTGTATAACAGTCTTCATATGGTTCAATGTTAGTATCATCCATCAACCAAAAAAATCTACGAACTGAAGATGTACCTTCATTACTTGGACCCATCAAAGCATTACACCACTCAACGATTGATTTTGCATCTGTCAACTTTGCACTATCTTTATACTTTAACTCTTCATGTGCTAATGCTCTTTTCACGCATGCTCCTGCACCATCATGCTCCCCCTTTCCATGTCCAACCTCACAAAAGTTCCACATATGTTGAACACCTGTAATGACATGCATCCTGCACAACCAGTAGAACATGCGCAAGTTCTTGAACTGTGTTGCACAGTTATCAGACCATATTATATGTTGATCGTATTCTATGCCCCTCTAAGCCAAACCACTGTAGAACATCTAGAAGCAACCTTGCACGAACTCTGGAGAATGTGTGTGATCATCACTAATGTAAAAGTGGTACTCCCTCAATACCTTCCTTTGCTCATCTGTACTATCAGATGCATGAATGAATGCTATGTGCACAAATATCAAAACTTGTGTGGAGTTGTAATACTGTGATTGCACCTCATGTTGTGGCTGTAGAGTGTAGTTCTCTGCAAATTCAACCATGGATACTATGCTTCCAACTGGAAAGGTGTCCTTGCATAGCTTGAACTGCGTGTCCAACCATCGAGCTCTATGGGTATGCATTGCATACTTAGACAATATAGCGTCACGAAATGTGGTCATAAATTTGTACACTGGAATCTTCTCAATAACCAAATCACACCTTTTTGCTTGAGACCCACCTTTTGTAGCATATGCCATTTTTTTATACTTCTAGAACTCTACTAGTTTTTGGCCCACCTCATATGTGCTTTCCATATGTTGACATATTGGCATACGCTGGAAGCCACCGCAATGCTCGCATGAACCATCCAAGCATGTTGTCCTATAGAATATCTAGCCATCCTCTATTTCACATAATTTTTTTGATAAGAGCTCTCTTGAAGATTTTGGTGGGGCTTCTATGCCACAATCCTACAAAACATCATTAGTATGCAAATCTAAACATCGTAATGGTTAGAAAATTCAATATGTAGTCTACAACAACAAGTAGTGTGTGTGTGATTTATCTTGACATAAAAAGGTTTAAGCAGTTCAAAAAATCTTTGAGAAATACTAATTTGAGGATAATCATTTGAAAATTTCCAAAAAAATTGGGTTTGAGTCATATCCAAAAAATGCTTTGGATGTGGCTCACGATTCTGACTACCGATTCTCCTTCTTACCACATCCCTTTGATTCGGAGATGGAATTCTGTTATTCTTCCAATACTCTTCAATTAGTGTTCTCAAGGCTTTGACAACTTCTTTATCTTTTCGTGACAGACTCCCTGAGAATGCCCATAATTCATTTGTATCATTGCCCTCAATTCTTTGCCACCTTTGAATGGCTCTTGATAAAGTCTTTCTACTAATTCCCATTTTTTCACTAGTCTTTTTAATTAGGCGAGCTCTCTTTGTTTGACAACTTACCAAAGTCAATGTAATGACACATCGGGTGACATTACTATCCTTTGAGCATGAGGTCTTACCCACACTCTCATAAGCATCCATTAGATTCTTCACAATAGTGTCTTCACTCGATGCATTCGATGTTCTCAACCCAAGAGTCTTCATGATGTTCCTATACTTTACACCCCACATCATTTCAACAAATAGTTGATATCTTGTAGTCTCATTTAGCCTTTCAAAGAATCATTCCCAAATCTTATCAGCATATCTTCTACAAGTGCGTGTTGAAATCTTACCTTCCATGTGCTACAAGATATCATCATCAATATTAATGAAATACTTCGGCTTTCTACGCAAAATTATTGGTGGTGTTCTCCTAGGTACATACATCTCAACATTAGGAATTTCATCAATAATTAATTGAGGTGGGCTAGATTGCATTCCTTTGATCGATGGTGGAGAAGAATACATACCTTGAGGTTCACATGGGAATGATGGTATACCTTCTTCGTCAATTTTGAGTGATGATGTACTCTCAACTTGAGATGTGTTGGATGGTGTCCAACAATATTCACTTGCAGTAAGTGGTGTCCCTCCATATTCACTTGCAGTAGATGGTGTCTATCCATATTCACTTGTACTAGATGGTGTCCCTCCATATTCGCTTGTGCTTAATGGTGTCCCTTCATATTCACTTGTCGTAGAGGGTGTGTCTCCAACTACGGTATCTGAATCTGTCTTATGACGATGCTTTCATATTCATGCCTTTTGTGCTACCAATTCCTGTTCTCTTTTTGATGGTTGAGGTTCCTCTACAATCGGGTTGTTTTCATCAATCTTTTCCAATTTCTTCTTTTCATGATATGCCGCCACCTGAACTCTCTCCTTTTCTTTCAATGTTTCGTTCTCTTCATTTGTTATTTTCCTCTTTGTCTTTTTCTTTGGCATGGCGGATAATTTTATCTTTACCATGGTAATGAGACGAATATTAGTTCCTAAAAAATGTATCCATTCAAGATAATTGAAAAAATATGTCATTGAAGGCTTCATTTAAATAATACTTACAATCATCGTGTACAAAAGTAGGGTCTTTTATTGTTGAACATGCCTTGGAATGAAACTAATGAAAATAGGATTTGTGTTTCTTAGCTCAAACAAGCACTTTTCCATGAGAATTTGAGGAACCAAGGAGTGATTTTGAAAAATTGTTGGTTCATGAGCACCTTAAAGGTCTTTTGGAAGATCTTGGCAATTTTGGCTTGTAGGTGGTTCTAACCAACCACCAAGGGAATAAGGACTATGATGTAAAGTCCCAATAGTGTTTTTGATGTGTGAGTCAAGGAAAACTTAGGGTATTCTAGAGCCTTGAAGTTTGGAGAAGCCTGAATGATGAAATTAGGCAAATTAGTCCATGTAGACTTGGCAATTTGTCCTAAAAGTGGGAAAAGGGCATTAATGATTCTCTAAGCCAGATCGAAGGGTCCTAGCACATGGGAGAAAGGTATATAAGGTCAGAAAAACCCTAATTGAGCATGTGGGAAATCTATTGTATGATTTGGAGTTTTGGAAGGGGAATTTGTGAGTTGGAAGAGTGCAAATTTCATTGAATTTCTATTTTTGTGCCTTCATCCAGTCAAGAATGGATTGAAAGGACATGTCTAATGCTTTGAGTCTTTCAATTGTGTCACTTAATTACTGTGTGAAGCATTATATTAGCCATTTAGTTCAATTTCTTTTTGTTTTGCGAGTTTTTAGAGTTTTTTGTCTCATAGCCGATTCAGGCCAGTTTTTGGAAATAATGATCCCCACTTGAATTCCCATGGCAAGGCTACCATGGCCACTTGGAATCAAGTAGGGGACTATTTTTAGAGTGTAAATATGGTGTGTGGTTTCTTGGTTTGTAGGAGAGATGGTGAATTCATCAAGAACTAGGCGAGTGCAATTCCATTCTAGCTAGTGGCTTGGAGAGGACAATAGTAAAGAAAGTTTCTAAATGGAATGGTTTGTGCTGATCAAGAGAAAGAGAGTGTGGGAACATGTATTCCAGACATGTGTGTGCAAGGAGGAGAGTTGAGGAGGTCATTGAACCCCTTAAAGTTGGAAAAAGGAGCCAGAACCCTCAAAACCCTTGAAAATAGGGGGTATGAGGACAATCCTATGTACGAAAACCAAAGGGACTAAAAAACTGGTAAATCTTGAATCCTAGGGTACCACTAGAAATAATCTATAAAAATATTTGGGGGTTGTTAAGACCGTTTTTGAGAAAAGCCAAGAAAACGGGTTCTAAGAGGCTTAATTGGGCAAAAGGCTACAAGGCCTAAAATTGGGTTTTTCAAGAAAGCGATGGGTACAAGGTGAAAGAATCCTATGAGATGGATTAGTGAGGAGTCAAATCAACAAGGGGATAGTGAGAATACCCTTTCCTATCCCTTGGAGTTGTTAGGACACTTTGGGTCAGTGTGGAGCCCACGAAAGCCTAGTGGTGAATTGAGAGCAATGGTGAAGAATTTGAAATTGCTGGAGAGTCTTATGAGGTGAGAGGGGTTTAGGAGGGATCCCTGAGTAGGGAAGAGAGGAATACCATAGGAAGACCAGAGAATAGGTCTTGGGAAGAGCAAGATTTCTCTTGAAAGATAAGACTCCCCATGAATTGTTGAAGGAGTGGTATATGTAATGAAATTTTGACCTTGTGTAGGGTATTTTGAAGATGTTTGATGCTTTGGAATGGTCTAGGAAGGCCCGAGTATAGGAGTTTCTATAAACCCTCCCTCTTTGCTTTGAAAAATGGGGGTTTTTGTATTGGAAGCCTAGTTGAGCGGGTAAGCTCCTAAGACCTAGAAATTATCTTGTTTTGAGACCTAATTAAACAACTTGTGAATGACATAATCATTGGTTGATGTTTTGAGGAACCTAGTTGATTGTAATAAGTAATTTTCAACATTTTTGAGGTGTTTTGAAGGTCCTTAAGGAATTGGGAACTCTTAATGCTAATTTGAGTATATGAATCAAATGTTTTGTGAAGGGAAATATAGTTGAATAAGTGTGTCAAGAAAGGTGTTGATTTCTTCCTTTGTACTGCATCAATTTGTGCAGAGGTATTGGAAGGTGTTTGGACCCTTCAGAGGAATGGGAGAGGCTTGGAGTTGTCTTAAAGGATGAATTTTGGTGAATGGTTCTGAATTTCTATAATTGGCAAGTGTAAATAATTGTGTATATAATTTGGTAATTTAAAATGTGCATTAACAACCTAAGGTTATAATGACAAACAAAAATGAAAGCAAGCCATAATAGAATGAAAGAAAAATTTTAAAGACTTCACATACTTTAAAAACCAGACTTTCAAATGGAGGTGTTCAACCCAATTAAGTAGCCTTAGCTTCTTCTTTCTTCAAACTCCACAACAATTTGACTTGTTCAAAAGCTTGTTCCCTTCGACACTTCAATTGTATATCAGTTTTCAATGGAATTCAAACTTCAATTGATATTATATGTCTTTCAATGTGGAAACTCTGCTATTTCATGCAAAGGTGGTAAAAAGATCATGGAAAAGGTGATGGAATGTGAAAAATATGCTTGCACACTTCACAAAATCATCAAAAAGATATTTTTTGTCAGAGCACATGTAGAACCAGGGGAATATGCAGATTGTGGGCCTTCAAATCACGGGTATATAGATTTTTTTACCGTTTTAGTGGACTAAAAAATGCACGCACGTTATAACATGAGCGCGTTATGTGAAATTTAGTTTTCTTAGTGTATTTTTTAGAGTATAGGAGTTTCTGAGAGAGTGGGAGGGAGAGAGGGGGAGAGTGGAAGATAGAGAGGGAGGGAGAAGGAGAGAGTTGCAGAAAGAGAGAGGGAGAGAGTGGGAGGGAGAGAGGGGGAGAGTGGAAGATAGAGAGGGAGGGAGAAGGAGAGAGTGGCAGAAAGAGAGAGGGAGAGAGTGGGAGATAGAGTAGGAGGGAGAGAGGGGAGAGTGGGAGATAGAGAGAGAGGGAGAGAAGGGGAGAGTGGGAGAGAGTGGGAGAAGGGGGGCAGTGGGGAGTGGGATATAGAAACCTAAACCCTAAACCCTCAACCCTTAAACCCTAATCCCTCAACCCTTGTACCCTCTTAATCCCTCAAACCCTAATCCCTCAACCCTTATACCCTCTTAATCCCTTATACCTTAAACCCTAATCCCTCAACCCTTAACTCATATACCCTCTTAATCCCTTAACCCTTAAACCCCAATCCCTCAACCCATGTACCCTCTTAATCCCTCAACCCCTATTCCCTCTTAATCCATCAACCCTTAAACCCTAATCCCTCTTGATCCCTCAACCCTAAATCCTCAACCCTTAAACCCTAATCCATCAATCCCTATACCCTCTTAATCCCTCAACCCTTAAACCCTAATCCCTCAACTCCTATACCCTCTTAATCCTTTAACCCTTAAACCCTAATCCCTCAACCCTTGAACCCTAATCCCTCAACCCCTAATCCCTCTTAATCCCTCAACCCTCAATCCTCAACCCTTAAACCCTAATCCCTCAATCCCTATACCCTCTTAATCCCTCAACCCTCAACCCTCAACCCTCAATCTTTGAACCCTAATCCTCAATCCTTCAACCCTAATCCCTCAACCACTATACCCTCTTAATCCCTCAAACCTCAATTCTCAACCCTTAAACCCTAATCCCTCAATCCCTATACCCTCTTAATACCTCAACCCTCTTAATCCCTCAACCCTTAAACCCTAATCCCTCTTGATCCCTCAACCCTACACCCTCAACCATTAAACCCTAATCCCTCAATCCCTATACCTTCTTAATCCCTCAACCCTTAAACCCTAACCCCTCAACCCTTAACCCCTATACCCTCTTAATCCCTTAACCCTTAAACCTTAATCCCTCAACCCTTAAACCCTAATCCCTTGACTCTTATACCCTCTTAATCCCTCAACCCTTGAACTCTAATCCCTCAACCCTTAAACCCTAATCCCTCAACCCCTAATCCCTCTTAATCCCTCAACCCTCAATCCTCAACCCTTAAAGCCTAATCCCTCAATCCCTATACCCTCTTAATCCCTCAACCCTCAACCCTCAACCCCTAAACCCTAATCCCTCAACCCCTATACCCTCTTAATCCCTCAACCACCAATCCTGAACCCTTAAACCCTAATCCCTCAACCCTTAAACCCTAATCCCTCTTGATCCCTCAACCCTAAACCCTCAACCCTTAAACCCTAATCCCTCAATCCCTATACCCTCTTAATACCTCAACCCTCAATTCTCAACCCTTAAACGCTAATCCCTATACCCTCTTAATCCCTCAATCCTTAAACCCTAATCCCTCAACCCTTAAACCCTAATCTCTCAACTCCTATACCCTCTTAATCCCTCAACCCTTAAACCCTAATCCCTCAACCATTAAACCCTAATCCCTCTTAATTCCTCAACCCTCAATCCTCAACCCTTAAACCCTAATCCCACAATCCCTATGCCCTCTTAATCCCTCAACCCTCAACCCTACAACCCTAATCCCTCTTGATCCCTCAACCCTAAACCCTCAACCCTTAAACCCTAATCCCTTAATCCCTCTACCCTCTTAATCCCTTAACCCTCAACC